>SZWC01002247.1:55526-90835 GCA_023375785.1 Penium margaritaceum
GACCCCCTAACACGCGCCATCTCTCGCATCGACACAAATGCTCCCACTCTTCTTGGCACACCCATTCCTCTCCTCCTACAGGCAGACGATATTGTCCTCCTCCCTGAGTCAGTCAGTGGCCTCCAGCGTGCAGTGGACGAAGCATTCTACTCTCTCAGTGCCCTTGGCCATACAATCCAGCCAAGCAAATGCACTGTCCTGGTCTTCAGCCCATCTCGTAACTTGTCTCGCCCGAACATTTGCCTTCCTACATTATCCTCGGCATCCCCCCTTCCCCTCTCTAACGAATACACCTACCTTGGTGTACGTTTCTCTGCTATCTCTAGGCACATAATTGACACAAAGCCACTAATCACCAAGACACAACAGGTGGGGCCGTCCGACGAAAATGCACTTCATCCTCTATACACACTGTGTCCCTCTGCCTTACTCTTGTCCGTGCCCTCTGTCTCTCCCGCCTAATGTATGGCATTGCGATATGGGACCCACCCACCCTTGCACTAGTACGCCGCTCCTATTTCACATGTGACCCCCCCTCCCGTGGCCTGCACGACGCCCACAAATTACATCTAGATGGAATCCTATGGTGTGTCTCGGCCACGACAGTTGCAAGATCGAAACCACGCCATTTGATACATCTTGAGTCGAACACCCTCCCATTCCATTTCTTGCCCTTTGTCTATGGCTCTAAGTATGCAGCGTATTTAGAAGCGCTACCGGTGGAGCATCTTGCCAATGTTGCTTACTGCTGGCATGTAGAGAACCAATCACCATGGCATACCACACTCCTACGTGCTACCCATGCCCTGTGTACCTCCCCTGTCTCAGACTCTTGGTCTGAACTGTCCCGCGTCTTCACCCGCTCCAAGCTACGCTCGATCCTCCTTTCCCCTGGCCTGCATGGATCCTCTCCTCACTCGCATTCCCCTCACCCTTCCTACCCCCATCCCCCACCTGCAACCTCTGACCCCCCAGGCACTGAGAGCCCAGCTTCCACACTGCCCACCGCCAACCCTCCCGTGCAACCAATCGCCAGCACTACCCCCACTAATGATATCCCCAAGGCTCTCCTATTTTACCAGACTGTGGTGCCTCGCTCTCCTGGCCTACCCTCCTACCTTTCTCTTCCTATCCCCTCCTTCCATGCGTGTGCCCTGTGGCAGCTTCGTACATCCAGCCTCCCCTATGAGCTTTACCTTCCTCTACCATCACATCGCTGCTCTACTTGTCTGGCCACCCAGTTTCCTCATCCAGCGATGCATTTTGTGCGGGATTGTCCAGTGTTCTATGAGGTGCGGGGTCGGTTTCCCTGTCTCTTTCCTACTGATCTGCGGTGATTCTCGCTAAAGGACTTCCTCTCCTTCGAGGACCAGGCCTGTTTGGCGTCTTGTGTGGCAGGTATACTCCAGGTCTACTACAGCTACCACAACAATCCCTGCCTGCAGCAGACACTGGGTTACCCGCATCGACCCCGTGCTCCCCCTCCCCCGCGCTAACGCCACATCCTCAGCATCTACAGCCCAGGATGACAGCCGCTAGTCAACCAATGTGGTGGACTCATGTGGAGCGAGCTCGCAGCATGCAGCAGCCCTCTGGCCGCCGCGTAGCTGAGCTTGACAATTGCGATATGCCGCTCCTAGGCCTCTTTGGCCACCATTGGCATGTCTCTCTTATTGCCCTCATGTGCATTCTTCCTCCCCCCCTCACAATCTCCCTATGACTCCACCTATTCTGACCTTTGTGTGCTTCCTTACACTTGATAATGGGCACATGCATGCCCCTCTTCATGGTTGTTGTGCATGTATGTCCCTCCTGACTCTCACTGTCACATGTGGCTCTGTGCCACCGTCCATTCCCCATGGAGGGGTAGCGATGATAAACATAATAATCTATCTATCTATCTACCTGCCACACAAGTCAGCGACAGGATTCCAGAAGGGGCAAACTTCTACGAGGCGACGACTGACCAGCCTCCACGACATTCGGCGATTCGAGGAAAGGTGTCCTTAGGAAACTCTTGTTAAAAAAACCGACTTCCGAAATACGTGACGGCCAGTGATGAATGCTCGTTTCATCCGCCAAGACGTCTGGTCATTAGATTAATCCGACCAGACGTGAAAGCCTAACGGTGTAGGCCGCCCTAACGGCGACCTTGCGAGAGGCCTGGAAATTCTTAGAACAATATTTTCTCACATTCCTTCACATGAAGTTCCCTTAGGATTGTTACCATCTATCGTGCAGTACAAAATGAATCCTAAGTTCAAACCATCTTCAGTATTGCAAGCGAGTGAGGCCAGTCGCGCCAAAAGAAAGATTTGAATATTTTCTCAAGCGATCACGACCTCGATCGTCCGGGCGTCAAAGCAACCTGTCCAGCCGTTCAGGTCCACATGAAAATTCGACCACCGCAGCCAGGTTTGCGTCGCCGGTAGGCCAATGCCGAGATCTCTTGTTGGCTGTTTTGCATTCGGTGAGGTCTCCCGCCAACGTGCGAGCTGACATGGACGTTCACGAGGTTGCGCGAGCGCTCAAAAAACCGCCAGAAGTTAGCGATAGCCTTCGTTGATTTTTGCATTGTTTAAGCGGTCGCTGAATGCTTCATCTTTCATTTACGACGAAGCGCACTCGAGTGTTTCACTAACTCCGCTCAATTTCACCGAACATTTTGGGGTTGAAGCAAGGAATACTTTGATGAAAGTGAACGATGCGGAAAACGTTGTTGGAAGCATGTTTCAATTAATCGGAAGGCGTACGACCCTCCGAGTGAATCTTGTGAAAATGTTAAATTTGAACTTGCGAATGCAAAGGTTTGAACCAATGCGCGCAAGTCCTCGGAGCGCTACATCAAGTCGCATAACCCACCTGTGTTGTGTCGTTGTGCGTGCCTGCCATGCACAAAGGCAGAGTTACACACTTGTCAGTGCACCACTTCTCAGTTCTCAATGCCTGCACCTTGCACATTCATACATGGCTGCTCCCTCAAACTCCGTGTCAGTTGGCTGCTATGGTAGCATGCCCCAATTGTCCACCTCCTTCTCTGGTGGACAGGCAAGTGCCATGGACAACGTCCCATTCAACCGTCCATGACGTCGTTCCATGATCGGTCAACATGACCTTACGCAGCAACCGCTAGGGGGCCAGAACAAGGTTGTCTCGAAGACCACACCAACACTTGTCGGTTCTCCAAGCTTGCCCGTGCCAACAGTCGTCGGTGTGCCATGCATGTCTGCGCCGTCATTGCAGGGAGGTGAAGCTTCGTCGGACCGTGGCTCCATTGGTGGCCTCGGGAAGAACTTCTGGATGCCGGAACGCGACGTCTAGCTCGTCCGCATCGCCAATTGCTACATCGGCGAGTACCGTGACACATGTGGCTGGATGACGAAGCTGCATGACAGGATCGTGCCGCGCATGTCAAGGGACGTCGGCATGGCCGAGGATTTAAGTCACGTCCAGGTTCGCTCGCATCTTGCTAACATTGCTGCTCGCTCGAAGCTGGCTTCTGGATTGGTTGGCCTGAATGGCATTGGATTAAACTATAGATCATGGCACATTGAGCTTACACCCGAGAAGTGGGAGGAGGTGCGGAGCCTCAACCCCGAGGCTCCGGATTGAGGTCATCATCAGGCTGCTTGGACATGATCCTCTTCAACAGCCAAGCATGCCTGCCTATAAGACAGTTCGCCCACCACTGACCAAGTTGACTCCACGCCGCAACAACACCATGCACTACACAGTAGAGGACGCTGGAAGCGGCAATCAAGCTGGAAGTGCCGACGATGCTACACAGGATGTGGCAGGCAAGGCTGGACCTCTCAATGCCCATGAGGATCTGGATGAGGATGATGATGACCTCGGTCCATATTAATTGTATATGTCATTATGTAGGAGAGTTTGCTATTTCGAATTTGAGAAAATTGTCTTCAATCTGACCCATCATCATCTTCCCCCCCAACAAATCTTGTTGGTACTGCGCCCACATGCCATTTGCTATGTGTAAACATCTTGTCCGAATTGGGAGAGAGCCATGAACCCTACCCATGACTGATACCGTAAGAACAGGTTCATCCACTTCTAACCATTCCTTGTCCATGTTCCCAGGAACCTCACTACGATGTACATCACATATGAGATTGTGCATCACGAAGCATGAACGTGTGAGTCTTCCCTGAAAACGTACAGCGTATGGTGGCAACGCACGCAAGATGTGAAATCTTGCTTTCAACACGCCGAACGCCCGCTCGATCATTGATCGTGCGGCTGCGTGACGCCTGTTAAAAAATTCTTACGGGTCTTGGGGGCGTAGAGCACCAGGGCCGAAATCGGCGAGATGGTAATGACGTCCACGATATGGTGGCATCAGTCCATATACTTCCGGGAATGTTGCATCTGCAAGTAGGTACTTGTTCCTAGGTAAACGGAACCCGCGTGATAAAGCATCCGAAAACATCCTTACATCGTGTGCACTCCCCACCCACCCTGTCGTAACAAAGCAGAATCTCAGGTCTGGAGTGCATGCAGCCAGAATTGTTTGCGTTATCTGGCTATGACGGTTGACGTACGCACCTCTCCTCAAATCAGGTACAACAACAGGCACGTGTGTGCCATCAATGGCGCCAACGCAGTCGCGAAACCACGGGAGAAAGTCACGTCTATCGGCCCATGGTGCATGTACGTCGGCCAGCGTTGATGGGAACTGGATGACTGTGGAAGCCATGGAGTTCAATGCATGCACTACCTCCCGCGTGACGCAGCATACTGTAGAATGCCCCCTTTGAAAGCGCTCCATTATGCCGCATACCGCCATGCCGTGTGTCACGCACAACAGCCACATGAAAACCTTCTCCTCCACTGACAGCCTTGTGTCGTGCAGCGATGTACAATGATATACGATGTCGATAATGCCATACCATGCATCGCGAGTCATCCGCACCATGTTGAATATGCGCATGGGATGACCGCGGTGGAGGTCGTGAAGCCATGCGAGCCAAGTGAACGGACCCACATTCATGGGCTGTCTGATGATGCACTGTGTGCGTCGCGTCACATGTTGTATGATGTCCTCCACTAGAGCATGGAGGATAAGCTGCACTTGCAGAGCCCTGTGGATGGCCGTCGCGCGCAAAAACCTCCTCCCATCGTCCATGGTCCCGTGTAGTGTTGCGTAATTATTGGACGACATGCATTAGTCCAGCCTAAGTACTTCCATATGGAGGGCCCTCCCATTGCAACGGCGATCCGCCCGTTGTAATGGGAGAGTGCATGCGTGGGTAAGGTGCATTTGCGACTCGATGAGACCCGTGGCACTTGCGCAAAGTGGGAGGCTCGGGATCGAGACCCCAGACTTCGCGGTAAACAACAGGTCACACGTGCCCAATTGAAAAGAGAATCCTTCAGTGAGCGAAAGCGGCAAAGAATGTCACTACTTTTCAACATACCGTGAATTCCACAAAGTTAACTGAATACTAAAAAAGCCAGCAAGAGATCTGGGCACAAGATCCAGGTAGGTTCGTACTTTTGAAGTGAAAAGACGCACAACACCTCGTATGAGGACAAAGCCAAAACTAGGATTTTTTCGTCAATTGATCCTTCTAAAATATTGTACTTAATCTCTCTTAGATTCAGAATGACGTGTGGATGAATCTCACTGTAGCATGGCAGTGCCACACCGACCGGTCGAAGGAGCCACGTGGCTCGAGCGGGGTCACCTGGGACTGTGGGCGGTGAGACAGGATGGCTTGAGGGTCGAGGACCCTCAAGTACCGCAGTTTTGGCCTAGTCGGCCAATGATTCCGTCGATTCCGTTACATTGGTATCAGAGCTCCAGGGCTCGAACCCCACGTTGGGATTACCAGAGATGTCGAGGCGGCTCTCACTCCTAGCCGGGGGGAGTGTAGCGTGACAGTGCCACGCCGACCGGTCGAAGGAGCCACGTGGCTCGAGCGGGGTCACCTGGGACTATGGGCGGTGAGACGGGATGGCTTTAGGGTCAGAGACCTTCAAGCACCGCGATTTTGGCCTAGTCGGCCAAGGATTTTGTCGAATCCGTTACACTCACCTTCAATTTACGATACATGGCAGGAAAATTTAAAATTTCAAAATTTTGAAAATTTGAATCCAAAAGAATTGGACTGTTGGAGAATAACTACAAACACAAATTTAACAATCCTTTGACCTCGTGTTCTGCTACTTTGTTTTGTTCTAAGGGTTGTTGAACATGTTCACAATAGACAAAATAAGTATAGTGAACACCTTATGAAAAAATGTATATACGTAAGAGCGGTGAGAGTGCGTCCGTCAGAATCGACCGTCCACGACAAGCATAGCTGGCTGCATCATGCGTGTCTTACTAGTGCGAAGCTTGACCCTTGAACCTACAAGCTACCCACACGGTTTGCGGAGCTTCGCTCGGTCAACGCTACTTCCTTCTCTTTGCGAGCGGGGACTGAAATGTCAGGTTTTTTGGGTTCCGAACATACGTCGTCAACACTACTTTCGCCATGCTAGCCACCAATGTCAAGCCTACAAAATTCACAATTAGTTTTTTTAGCTTGAAATGTGTGGGTTCTTACTCGCTACAACGACGATGACCAGCCTTTTGTTTTGACAAATTGCCGTGGTTGCGACAGGCGAGAACTTCCCCATGACAAAATACAACCTTGAAACATGGAAAATACATTTGTATCATTCCAAACCAAAAGCCGAACAGCCCGAGCTATCCACGTCATTGGCGGACGACGTAAAATACAAAAATAAATGTAGCAGAACACGGCATGAGACGGGCAAAAGTTGCGGGACTTCATCAAACTCGGCAATTGACTCTGTAGAAGACCAAAGAACGCGTGCAAACTTCCGCACCAGACTCTGGCAAACTCGGCGGTTGACTCTGCAAAAGACCAAAGAACGCGTGTAGACTGCCATTATGGACTCGGGAAAAGATGATTCCAACACCTAGTGTTTTTAAATCAAGGAGCCCATTCCTTTTTACCCACCTTTTGAAAATGTTCTACATAGGTTACCCACCATTGAGAGTATAACTTTAACCATACCCACTTCCTATAAAAGAGAACTCGGTTGCCCAACTTTTGGCAGGGGGGTACGCGCCTTCCTCGCAGTTTCTCACATGTGTGTCGTGTGCCCAAACGTGCTTCCATTCCCCACTTTTCAAGATGTGGCTATGATACCCACTAAAATCCTTAGGTGGCGATCAGAGTCCTGCTCACCCAAACGCCGTGATATTAGTAAAACAATACCTTACAAAAAAGAAAACACATCTTAGGTAAGCGATCTACATGTTTTTGGTCCTATTTATCAAACTATCTTCTACCTCTTCCATGTTCCTTTTATCACCATTTGTTTTCAATAAGAATATTCAGTTAGGATTGGTAACGCTTTGGTTGTCCGATGACAGGATCGTACGATCGGCCTCTTTCACTTTGGTCTTTGCTGGCAAAATGACAATCTCAAGTCTAATATTTTTCCCTTACACCTTTCGAGTGGCGGGTTCTTCGACCTCGCTTGCGTTGATATTATGGTTTGTTATGATTCATTGTCTGTCATTGAGCGTGGAGTTTCAGCTCGGTGCCAAACGAGGATAATCATTAAAAAAGATACTACACTGGTCAATATTGACCGATGCACTGTAAAATGCAGCTTGGGTCTTGCCATGTAGGAATTGTTTGGTCAATTGGACACAATGCTACCGTAGTCAACAAGGCTTCTTTTTGTCCGTATATTTGAGTCAATACATCATGTGGCACAAAACATTAAGTTTCACGCATTGATTTACGTACATAGAACACTGTTTGGGTGTAGATAGGACATCTTGCGATAAGAAATTGTGACATGTCACTTGTTATGTCTCTCACTTGTCTTGTGGAGATATTCTCTCAGAAACACACTTCCTTGGCATATGTGAAATGAAGGATCGAAGGGCTACTGATCCTCCTTTTGGTTTCTTTTCTCCGCTCTCAATGGGTCACTACAATGTGGAAGAAACTGTCATCGCTTTTGGCATGCAATGCCTCGTGCGCTTGGCAAAGAAAGAGAACCAATTGGGTATCAACCAAACAACAATGAGATATGAGGGATGCCACTCTTCATTGTGCAACCCTCCGTTATGCACAACGCGCGATGGTCGTGCGCATAAAAAAGGGTACCTGTAGGGATTACCCATGAAATTTGGTTGCGTGTATGCCCAAATCCAACAATCGGATAAATATTAATAATGTATCCGGCATTTTGAAGAATAGCACTCCCCTACCTAGTGGCTTGATAAGATTGGTACTTTACCCGTAAATGGCGATAAATCACAACGTGTTGTTGTTGCATGCGATGTAGTGTCGACATGCTGATGTCAACAGTGTTATTGCACATTCACAAACTCCTCTTTTGAGCGATTGGTGAATGTTTTATTGGGGGTTTGCAAATGGTTTGCATGTGGGGGGCTAAGACTCCCCATGCGTTACAAGGGGGACCTATTGGGCCCCGCTATCGCGGAACCAACAGGACCCCGCACAAAAATCAAACCTGGAATGTAATTTTGAGTAGGGTTTGACGCGGGTTTGCATGAAAAACCTCTGGGTTTGCAAGTAACGGAAAAAAACGGGCATTTTTGCTCGATCTTGAAAACAGGTTATTTGCTTGATCGCGATCGAGCGATCAACTCTTCGTTATTTTTACACGCAAACCCCCTGTTTGATGTAGAGTTTTATGTTTTGCGTGTTCACTGCCCTCACAAAGCATACAAAACCCTAAATCAAACTAGGGGGTTTGCGTGTTGAAAAAAATACAAGAGCTCATTGCTCCATCATGATTCTTGCGTGGAAGTGAGAATCGCGAAGGGCTCGACATGCCCCACCTCGCTTCACTCGATGAGCGGCGCATGCTGCTGATTGTGCATTGTCAAGCGAGTGGGCAGGGCAATCCTATCTTTTCACTCAATGGGTAGGGCTTCACCAACCCCCTCACGGATTGGATACAAGGGTTATTATGCCCATACAAAAATCAGCGTGGCCCATTGCACAGTGGAGCGCATGTCGAAAGAACGAAAGCAAGGCCGACGAGGCCGTCCCTTTTTTCTTTCTAACTCGAGTTGGGTCGTTTCTACAAATTTGACTGAACAAGAAAGAAAAACCTTGAGATGTTAGATCGCCCGATCCTACAAACTACAACTAATCGTGTTCACACCAAGAAATACCTTTTATATAATTTCCCAAATGCTTGTCAAATTGACATCTGCAAACCTTTCGTACAACATTTTTTGGGAATGTCTTTACATAGAAACATTGTATTCAATGATGTGCGATATGTTTAGCGATTAAAAAGGTAACTTCCGGTTGGCAAATGGCCATACGATAAGACAATGTAATGCCTCCCATAACAGGTAATAAAATACCTTAAAATGTTTTTCTTAAGTGTGATGTAAGCTGGGATTGTATGAATAATGGGAAATCAAGAAAATATATCATTGCTCTAAATGGGCCCCGAGTTTCCTGATAATAGGAAAATAGTGCAGCGCATTTTGTATCATCATATAATGGTGACAAGTAGATACCTACTAGGTTGCATGCAACGGACACACGGTGTGTGTAATGCACATCGCCGTCGTGTGTAGTGTGGAATGGACTATGGTAGCATTGCTCGACCATGGTCCACCACGGCTGCCTGTAGGAATGCCTGTAGATATGACGATGCAAAGTCGACACGTAATAGACTAGACATCGGATATAATATTTTAAAAGAAAACCTCCAGCCATAATCATCGGCAAAAGGTGGAGATATGCTTCAACATTGAGTAAACATATGAGAATATTTTACTTATTCTGTTCACTTTTCTGTCACATTGCATGTTAACAAGAAGGAAAGAGAAACAATGATAAGTCCATAGAATCCCGAGACATTATTTACACAATACCCAATTTTTTGGAAAAATGCATATGACACCGCGAGTCTGTTCATGGTTTGTCAAAATTTGGCAACGTAGTCACGGTTAGTTAGTATTTGCGTTTTGTGCACAAGGTGGTAAGTCGTTAAACCTAGTGGGTAATCCATATTGTCCGTGAGGAAAGTGAGTAATCAAGGACAATGCTCATAACCTGGGTAAATGGAATTATTCCGTTCAATAAATGAGCCATGTGACCATGATGTTTTGTGAACAACGGTGCAAAAGACATCGGTAATATTTGTTACGAGCCTTTATGTCACACAAAACCCAATTTTCATGTCATCTCTGACTATTTTAAATCTATATGTAATGCTCTAAACCAATGCCTTGAACCAACCCTTATATTTTGATTTTGATTCTCTTATGGGTGGCCAGACGTGGCGTGGTAAACCCGTCCGCTATAACTCGTAGATGTTCCCGAATCCACCATAATATTAAAAAATGGACCGAGGAACCAAACGCCCCCCGCCCATCAAACTTGATTTAATTGTGACAAGAGAATGTGTGACAGGGTCCAAATATAGGCACCTCCTATTCACAGATAGAGCAACAATCGGTTCGAGAATCCACGAAATTGACCTTTATGCTATCTTTTGTTCCAATTACTTCTTTAACAGTTCTGTAGCTACCACAATATGGCCATGTTTGTTCGTTCTACAATTCTCTTTGAAGTGCCACCTGCTTTCACCTAAAAACCATCTATTTGGATTTTATTAAGGGTTCTCCCAACAAGTGTCATTGGGAGATGATGAGCTACCATAATCACCCACTCATATGGCTCGACACAATACAATACACAAATTGGCTGTACGGACCTCGTGGTTCCCTCCTTTTAAGTCCAAATCCAATGGTTGTGATGCGTGTTGCGCCCAGTGGAAAGTCAGCGATTCACATGGATGAGGTGCAAAACAATAGACCTTTCGAGGATTTAGGAGAAATGGTTCATTTGTATTATGCAATAATTGTATTTCGATGACAAGTCTTGAGTGTGTCAAGCACATATCTATTGAAGAGAATGAAAATGAGGCAAATGTTACGTCCGCGCTCAAGGCGAGCGGCGTGTGTGAGGTCACGCCATGATTATATGCTCCTAGAAGCTCCACCGAGAATTTGGGGGGTTGTGAGAATATCGAGGTGCAGTTTTAACGAGAATCAAACATTGTTGAGCTGTCTGAATAGTATTTATACATCAATATGGTTCATAACACTTCTGTCAACCTTTCTGGAAAGTGGTCGGATTAGTCAAGACCTCTTGGAATGGATCACTGGAGGTCGAGATTGGTGGCCACAATATCCTTGGTCGACTGGCATACACGAGGCCGTCACGCGGTTGGCCATGAATATAAAGAAGGAAATGTCCACCGTAGAGTTTAGGGGCTCGTGCACGTCGGTGACGTAAAAGTGCGGATATGCTTACAAAGAGAGGAGGATCCCCTTTAGCTTGTCCCTCCATTTGATAATACCATTGACGTGGCCTACAGGCCTGTTTCTGTGTGCGTGAATGTTGAAGAATTGAGGTGGCTACCTCATATCAAGGTTATACGATAAGTCACAGTCTGATTGTGGTTTCAAGAGGAACTCTCTCAAACCCAGCACGATCGTTTGACAAACTCATGGGTGAGCGAGAATAGTTGGTTTGAACGAATGTGGGCGATAGTATGGTTTTAACATGAAATCAACTTATAAGAATATGGATGTGTTTGATTTGTCAAACTGGGAAATTTTGAAAAATCATAGAATTATAAGTCTACATTCAAGATCATTGTATTTTGTGAAAAATATGTCGTATGGTTCAATTTTGGAACACATGTGAAGTTGTCTTATCATTCCTTGTTTCAAATCCACTCACACTTAATTCCAAGGACTTTGGAGAATCTCTTCGGTAAGCACTCACAGAGAATTTTTTGCTTTTGTATTGGAACAATGTGCCTCTCGATGAGGAGCGACCGGGTGCCTGTAATCCAAGGTGGATTAACCTTCACATGCTCACCATTGCATTCACGTGCATCTGAGGACAGTTTAAGAGGCATAACTCTACGTTGGGCTCGTGCCCCCGTTGGCGCAAACAGGCGGTGATCCCATGGTTGGTTTTGGTGTGAAGCTAGCCCCATGTCGGCTTCTACGCTGCATGCAAACCCAATGTAGGACTTCTCTTGCATTCAACCGTGGAATTTCACTCCAACTACTACGTGCCGGTAAGATTGCGATTCGCCGGACCCCATCAAGCCAGCGGCGTGGGTCATTACGCATCGACAACGCATCCATGAGAAGTCTACGGGTAGCCTTCCTAAGAAACATGGACAGTTGCTGGATTGTTGTGAACAAGACCTACAATTCCACCCACCCACTTTGCTGATATCACCTTCTGGGTCCCAAGAAATCTTGCCTTGCAAAGTGGGTGGAAAGCGCTTTCCCCACATACTTCAAGCTCACCGACACGCGCCTCTGTCTGTTGTCACCATAAGCGTGATTAATTCTTGTTTTCCGCATAGAGAGATAGCAAAAATGCATTGTCCAGCAGGATTCCTTCTCATTAGGACAATACAGACTTCAATTTTTTTTCTTTAAGGCTCGCTCTTCAAGCCACTAAAAGACTGGAAGGCAATGTCCCACACGAGGGCTTTAGGGTGTGTTCTTGCACCTCCAAATTTTGGAATCCGTGTAGGAATCCGTGTGAAACAGCGAATCCGCAAAACTTTCGGTGGATTTATGAAACCTTTTGGAATCCGTGTAAAAGGGTAATTATTATCACATAATGATAAACAGCTCCCCGATTTTGAGGCAGCAAGACGTGGCAGCGAATGGCAATTGGTAGCTATTCACCGACGGTGGCCTCCTTATCAGCAAAGACGATTGCCGCGAGGAACCAGTCCATTCTATGGGACATTCGTCACATAGTTACATCCACTTTTCATACATCAAACCACAAAGACAAGACAAGTTTTGCATAGAGGATATCCCACCACCAACCTCAGCTAACAAAAGGAAATTGTAAAAATTGTATCATACGGATCCCAATTGGACAGTGGCAGCCAGAAATTGTACCGTGATATCTTCACAAAAAACATCCGCAAAAGTTCCACCACAACTGTGACACCTTACTGAGCAAGTGCAAGGTCTCCAGAACTGCATCCTCGTCACTGAATGAAGTGCAACGACCACCAAATAGCAGGAGGGAGAGTTGTTACAGATAAGTGAGCCTAAAAAAGTAGCCAACTGCCATGGAGGATGGAAGCATCAAGACACCTCTCACTTCGAAGCATATCATGCATTGGTGGATCAGTGAATTAAGGATTCTTCTACCCATTTCTTCTCTCCGTGCATAACGGGTAATTGTACGTTGCCAGAGATCACAAGGGCAACAATGGACACATATTTTACTGCCGGAAAGCGAAGTCTAGATTCAAGAGGTAGCACGCATGACGCATAGCTGTTTCAAACGCCTTTCCACAATTCTCATACAGCGGAAGCTGCTGCATCTAACATGCAAGGGAACCACCGTGGCAGAGCTGATGCTAGTTTTCCTCTCCGTTGTTGCGTATGCGAATACAAATAGAACAATCCAATGTACATTTCAACACCGAGGCAACACCATTCACACCATCTTCTACAGGGTACTGAGGGCTCTTCTAAAACTCCAAAATGACTTCATACAATTGCCTTTGTGGAAGGAGAGTCGTAAGTGGTCCCTTTGCGACAAGGTTAACGGATGTGCTTTTCTAGGGTGCCTTGGCGCTGTTGATGACACACAAATTGGAGCAGTTATACTCGAAAGTGAGCAGACTAGATTTCGAAACCGTAAATCTGTAGTTTCACATAATGTGTTGGGTGCCGTAGGATTGTATGGAAGGTCTGTTTTCGTCATAGCGCGGAGGGTTCAGCCCATGATGCAAAGGTGTTCTGGTCGGCTAGAACACCTTCACCATTCCTCACGGTTGTTATTACCTTGTGGACTCTGGCTATCCATTCACTCATGGTGTTCTTCTTCCATTCTGCAACATGCGGTACCACTTGAAGGAATGGGGACATGGTAAAAGGAGGCCCAAAAATCCACAATAGCTCTTCAACAAACGACACTCCATCAAGAGAAACATCGTGGAGGGGAATTTCGGTTGTGTGAAGGGGAAGTTCAGGCTTTTGAAGAAAATGGAGAGATTCCCCTTCAAAATTCAATGTGACATCGTTCTTGTGTGCGTAGTTTTGCACAACTTCATGATGCAATATGATGGTCTTTACCTAGGTCCTGAAAGAGGTTCTCACATTTCTGATGAGATGAGAAGTAACACACCAGAGCTAGTGCCATGCCCCAACATTGGCCCAGAAATGCATGGCCGCTTATCCACCACAAGTGAGAGAATTCATCTCGAGGATATGTGATGGGGGACTGCAAGTACACTGTTTAACGCCTGGCTGGAGAGGACATTTGACGTTGCGGCGACATTCACTCAACAATGACACGTATCTTGTATTGGACTTTCATATATATAAAAGTTGGGTACGTTTCCATGGATATACTATTGTTTTGTGTTCAGAGCCAAACATTTATGATACGTTAATGTATAAGAAATACACTCTCACAATATCTGATGTGATGTATTTGCAACTGTTTTTTTAGTAGTAGCATGGTGAAGTGAGGTAAATCACAGAATAACTCAAGTGCAAATTCAATTGAAATAACAAGTACATGTGCCATTTTCAGTTGCATACAAGTCAAAAGCAATTTTGGCATCATGCAACATGATCCTAACCTTTCATATCATTTTCAAAGCCACGTTGAGCCAACTCCATGTCCAGCCACATGGCCACAGTCTCAGGCTCCAATGCTAGGTATGCCCTAGCATTTTTCTCACATTCATCATAGAATAGCTTAACAGCATGAACCACCTTCCAATGAGTCATCTCTACCTTCTGAAGATTTGCCAATGCCCTATCTGCAACGCGCTTGTCATCGTCCATCGCCTTAGTAGAGCTCACTAGGACCTCTGTTTTCTATGCTAAATTATCAATGGATGTAGACATCGCGGTCGGAAGAAAGAGGCGTTTTGTTTGATACTGTAAGGCTCCATCCTCCACATTGCGTTTTTTCTTCTCGCTCAGCCTCACTTCCTGAATGATGAAAAAAATCCGCAAGACGTAAAGTAAAGGATAACAATGGGCAATGAGAGCATAAACAGACAGCATTATTTGCCATACATAAATTTGGTAAGTTAGAAGGGAGCAATTGAGGTGGAACCAGAGAAAAAATGACGTGCACATGTCCATTGTGGTGAACAAGAAGAAGTTGACAAACATGGGTAAGAAGTGCACCATGGGACAGAAAAATAGGTGACAGCTTTGAATAGCCCATGTACCTCTTGGAGAAGCAAGAGAAGAGTTGCAGGTGGATTTGGAGGAAGCTGGCTGGTCATCTCCACCACTTCCGGTTGGCTTGTTGCGACATCGTCATCTTCCCCATCATCATCTGCCGTTCTGTCGGTCTCCAACTGTTGTACCACAGGTCCCATGCCCTCAACGTCATCGAGGCTTTCTTCTTCCACGGCACTGTTACGAGCTGCTTCACCCGTTGCACATGAACGTGCAAGTTATGTCTCACAAAATGGCCACAAGTCCCATCAGGTAACAAACTCAACATCCGTAGGGACCCTCTTGAGGTGAGCAAGCCACTGTGGAGATCTCTCATGAGGACGGTCAATCTCTTTGTCCCATCCCCCACCCGTCCATCCACTCACCATGACGAAACGCTGCCACCTTGTGCGTATCTTCTGCCGGCGATCAAGTAGCTTCTTTTTTATCACAGTGGTCTTGAGGTGTCCCTCCAGCCTCTTGTTGAATGCCAAAACAAGCCTCTTCCAGTCAACCGGCTTCATTTTTGTGCCATCTGCACTATCATGCCTGTTGCAATGCTCTACCAGCCACTCCATGAGGATCTGATCTTGAAAGCGAGTGAGCCATGTAGGAGGAAGCTTCACCACTCTTGTTGCATCAAAAGGCTGAATGGAGTCCTCCATTGTTTGGCAGTCAATGGACTGAAAAAGGAGTGAAGTGTAGTGACTTGACGTGCAAAACATGGGTAGCTTGTGACTGGCGCCGGCGGAAGTCACACCTTCACAAAGTGAGGGTAGCACGGACGAGTGTTCAGGCTGAAACTGGGGTTGCGCTCTGTCCAGGTCCGTATTCTAATGTATTCCAAAAGCAACACACTGTTTACTCCACGATTTCATCCTGTTGTGATAATCATCATTTTTACTAGTACATACTGATTTTAATGTTCGCTTGGACGCTTTCCGCGCCAACAAACCTATAGAATCGGCATATGCATGGTCCTTCTTTTACCATTTCAGAATACGGCATGTCGTACTCAGACAGCGTGTTTTACCTTTAGCAGTGGCGGTAGGCTGTTCATATATGGTGGTGTAAAAATAAGATTATTGTTTGTTGACTTTCGTTGTAGGATATGATGAAAAAATCGCAGTGTGCAAAGCCAGTCGTTGTCCATGGTTGTCCAGTACTTTGGAATTTGTCGCAGAGTTGGCATGGAATAGAAATAAGATTCTGTGTTTGCAGTTTTGGAAATTAAATTGTGCTGACATTTTGCACGCTAAATCTACTTTTCTCGTGAATCGAAGGGCCAGCTTTTTTGCTAGTATTCTCGTCACATTCATGAGAATTCGCCACGCTGTCGCTGTGGAAGCGAGTGACAGCGCATGGACAGGATGACGTGGCATGTGAAGGACTTTCCTTCTGGCTTCCTCGGTTTATCGTTTACTAGGAATCCGTTCTCCAAAAGAACACCACCACCACATCTGCCTAGTAATCCGAATCGTAATCCTACACGGATTCCGAAATTCGGAGGTACAAGAACACACCCTTAGATTCTTTGGCCTGCAAAACCCTATCCTAGCGGACATGCAGGCAAGGACACCATGCAAGCACCGTGCCTGGAGTTTGTACGATCAGCTCTCCCACTCCTACCGCATGCTCCACCTGTCGCCCAACACCACCGGCCACGGATCCTCACGCTACAAAATATCAACTCATCCTCTTTGCGATCATCACTGAAATATGTGTCGCCTTACCCTTTCTGAAAAAAAATTACCTGTCCAGATCCCTCACGGTTAGGGATTACACCCACGAGCTGCTGGGCTCAGACACCAACGCAGGCAGGATGTACAATGTCCTAGGTCTTAACCCATGGAAGTTCGACCTCCTTACTCAAATGCTCCATGTGGTAGGCAGGCAGCCAATACCATTTGTGATGGTGTTAGAGAGCATAACCATGTTTCGTAGAATGGTTGTGGATGGGAGGAAACATCGTCGTTGCGTTGAATCATACCAACACTCAGGAGAGTCTGTTGGCAGATATTTCCGTAAAGTCATGCGCAGATTACTCCTCCTCGAACCGCCTGTCATCACCACTCCTGACTACGACAGAGTCACACCGAAGGTTTCCAGCTCAAGACGCTTCATGCCATGGTTCCAAGACTGCATTGGTGCCATTGATGATACCCACATCTCAGCTTGTGCTCCCAATAAAATTGAACGCCAGTGCTTTAACCACGAGGTTAAAAAATTCAGAACATCATGGTCGCAGTTGCTTTCAAGGAAAGCATCACCTGGGTCCTCCCAGGGTTGGAGGGGAGTGCTAATGACAGCATTGTTCTTTCTAACTAGTGGAACAAAGGCTTCCCTTGCCCAGAGGGAAAGTACTACCTAGGCAATGCAGGCTATCCCCTGTCAAAGAAGATCCTCACACCATACGGAGGATTCCGGTACCATCTACACAAAAGAAGAGCCTCAGGTAGCAAATGAACTCTACAACTTGTGTCACTTCTTGCACCGTATTATGGTAGAGTGCGTCATCGTACAAGTGAAGCACATGTTTGGCCTGCTAGAGTGCATGGAAGGTTTTCTCCAACGTGTTCAACGTGACTTGGTCGTAGCGTGCTGCATACTCCACAACATTCTCATTGAGACTGAGTTTGATGAACCATGTATGTAAGATTTCCGTCAATGCAGAGGCAATACTCACATGATAAGAGGATGTAGAACATCCTCCATTTCCCCATGTTGACCAGCTCAATGCTGTTGCTTTTCACGATGACTTGGCTAGGAGGATATTCTTGACGCACACGACACATCGTCAGATGCGTAGTTTAATGTATAATTTCTGGAAGCTTAAACGATCATGTGTACATCTTCATGTGTACAATGTTTACACATAGTCAAAGGAGGTTCATAGCCCCGTTACAACTTGTATTAATGTATGCATTTTCTCCCCCTATGTCTCGTTCATTTTTCCATTACCATTGTAAATCCATGTTGCTGGTTGTATTGTCATGGCAATGACATTTGCATTGCAAACATACGTATGGTACATATTTAAACCAAATGAAAGCAAGGCATCAGGAGTAATGGAGAGGATAGTCAAACATGAAGTGTTTATTCAACGAGGGGAGTTACACTACGAACATCATCAAAACAGCAGCCTGCTGAGTGCAATCTACTGTATGAAATATTCTCTTTTGCAGATTTAGAAATATTTTGTTAGACCTTGCACTATGTAACGTCCTTGAACAACCACAAAATGCATGCTTTGAAAAATCCAATGACAAAAGCAACACACAAATCATGGCTATTCACTTTCATAACAATCGTCATTGCTAAGAAGTAGTCAGCCCAAGTGGCCTGGGGTTATCCCAATGAATGCTTCTGTTGTTGTTGGGTTGAGGGAGAAGTAGCGTAGAACCTTGTCCTTCTCTGCTACTGGGAGGTCCAGGATGTTGTTGACGATGGCGTTAGTGCGAAAAACCCACGGACCTATGTCACACCCCTTGTATGTCCCGCAACAACTATGTGAGATTAAGAACAACTGCACCAACAGTATGGCTTCCCAAAATATCGAACATGCCGCGGGGGGGAAGGGGGGGAGGGAGAACCTACCCCCTCTTTTAGCACCCGCCTAACTCCTTGAATTCCACCCATGCCAAGGGCTCTTTCATCGACTCCGACTCCATCACCCAGCCCAGCCCCCGTGTCTTCAATGCCAGCTCCAATGCCACCACCCCGGCCTACAGCCTGCCCACCACCATGGCCTGCACTTACTCCTCGACCCTTGCCTGCACCCCGGCCTGCACCCACACACCACCCCGGCCTACGTCCATACATCCACCCTGGCCTACACCAACACGTCCACCCAGGCCTACACCCACACCTCCACCTCGGTCTGCAGCCTCGTGGCCATCTCCTCACCACCCTCAACACCATTTCTACCTACCCCATCACCACCACTATCTCCCACCAACCTTACACCCACTGCACTTACCCGAGCAATACCTCTCGCCACACCATCACCCCCTCCATCTAATCCAGCCCCTGCTCCCAACGCACCATTACCCAAGCCTCCTGCCACATTGTCCCCATTGAACCCGCCCACCCTATTGTCCCATCCAACCCCATTGTACCCATTGATCCCGCCCACCCTGTTGTCCCCTCCATCCCCATTGTCCCTATTGACCCCACCCGCCTCATTTTCCCCTCCAACCCCACTGTCCTCACTAACCCTGTCTGCCCCGTTGGTCCCTCCAACCCCATTTCCCTTGATGTTCTCACCCGTCCCATTTTCCCTTCAAATCCCATTGATCCCTCCCTCACCATAACCCCCTTTCCTCGGGGGCACTAGATACAATACACCCCATCCTCTACTACTACCGTGCAAGGAGTTACCCACGTTGCCCTTAGCGGTGGAGGCGGTAGCCAAAGTTGTGGTTGTTTTTCTGGGAACCAGCACCTGTGCACACAATGGCTATGATGGATGATTTGCACCGCGGCTTCAAATTTCTGCTGCAAGCTCAAACCTGATCCCAACACTCAATGTTGAGAATGCGTTCAATTCAGCCAGTGGGGCTGTGTCTCCCTTGAGATCCACACCAAACACTCCCGACTTCGTCGGTGTCGACCTCCTTGTTAAGGTCTCCTATGTCAACGGTGTCCTCTATTGCGGGGATGTAACCCTTGTCCTCATTGTTTATGATGTAGAGGATGTTGGTGTTTTTCTATTGACGTGGGACGTCGGCGTAGTCGCTGGCCGAGCTTGCAATGCTTTGCATGCTACTTGTGAAGTCACCCTTTGATGTCTCTTCAGACCACAGGCGCTGGTCCAGCCACAAGAAGTTGATGTCTCACCACTTGAGTAGGCCGTGAGGACCTGTCTCATTGAACGAGTTCCACATTGCCTGTTCCAAGATGGGCTTCTCCTCAATCCAGTCGACGCTGCTAGTCTTAGTGAGTTGGTTCAGCTGTCTGTAGCCCTTCTTTAGGGTATGGAGTTAGGAAGAGGATAGGTTGACGGTGTAGAATATGGGGTCTTAGTCCCAATCTGCTTAGCATTTATCTTAGTGTGGAATTCCTCCACCTTCCGCCACGTCGATGGGAGCCAATATGACCTCCTTGGTACTTCCAAGGGTACATGCAGCCGAGCCTCCAAAAATAGGGCGGTGTCCCTTGGATCTGACCATGGACAAGCTGTCGCCGACTAAAAGAGTGGAATGGCTGCCAATGCACTGGACCCCTCGTTCGCAGAAGAAGCAGCAGGGGTAATGACGGGCTCAACGTCTTGCGACGTTGAAGCAGCACCCGTATGTTGAGAGGAATGCGTGTACAGACATTGGCGCTTGCCAGTGGACGCAGCCGATGGGTTGCTAAAGGGATGGAAGGATCAGACATGTAGTGACAAGGAGGTAAGCAAGGCCTGAATTTTGTCATTCAGCGCTGACAAGCGTGAGCCAAGAAGGGTTGCCGAGAGCTATTGGCGGAGGCCTCCATGCTGGCTAGGGTTTCAAGGACCTTGCTTCGGTCCCAACTGATGTGGACAAGTTGTATGTGAAATAGGAATTTCATTTGAAATGCTATAAACCACCTCTTCTTACCACGTAGAAATACCTCTCTCATGACAGCCTTGTGTCAAACGCAGTGTCCACTAGGAATCACCTTCCATCTTTGGATGCGTTAAATTGACATCATGAATTGCTTGTGGAAAATAGCATCGCGACAATTGCAGATTAAAATGAAGTGTCACAAACCAATGGTGTTGATAACCCCCCATCAAATGCCCAAAACATGCATGAAAACCATGATGTTGAACTGGCATGGCAGCAAAGTTTTAGGGACGGATCACCGAACATCACACCAAAACTGATGTCCGTCACCCACTTTTGCCACGTACAGCCACACCCATCCACGACACGGGTGGGTGGATAAGCATGTGCATGGGTGGAATCACAGTCCCCACTCACAAAAATCCAGCCATGGCCATGTTGTGTCTCGGTGCACCTTATGGCCTTGCGCCCAACACCGACATGTGTTGACCAAACATCCGTTTTCGCATGCTAACGGAGACATGGGTGGACCTTGTGGCACCATCCAACCCATCCACAGTCACAGCGGTCACAGCTTGGGCAGCCTGGAGTAAGCTCAGATTGCTTACGACTAGCGGTCCATTGTTTGACATCCAAAGATGAAATACCAAAGGAAAAGTGCAAACTACGTCAAAATAGTGGTGCGGGTAGACGTTCCACTTCTACAGCCTGCGTTAAATCCTTAATGTCCTCAAGCCGCTTCAGTGGCTTGAGGACATCAGGATGCTTCTTCTTTGTGAAACAGCCAAAGGCCAATTCAAGCGCCTCCAAAAACTTAAAGCAACAGAGGCCATACATAAAATAACTATCCACGACATTTTGGACTACCCAGTAACTGTCCAGTACCCACTAGTCCATGCCGAGGTGGCCGCATGGAGTGCCAATACCTCAGTGACAAACACACCCGCCACTACTACTCCTACATGTGGAAGAATGATGCTCTGTGTAGCTTGTAGTCGCCGTGGTGGGCGGCATCAAAACCAGAGAACCAAGCTACAGCTCAGAAATGGAGTTCAATCTCACTGAGTTTGGGGCTGCGTTTGCACGGGCAGTTCATCGCGCTAGACAGCTGCCCATGCCATCTGCCACAATAGGCTTCAACCTGCCTCCGGGGCGCAAGAACATGCGCACTTTGTAGCTTTTCTCACCAGTGGCTGCTTTCCACGGCTTGCCTACACCTGAAACCTTCACCTGAGTAGCATCTAGTCCGGCTGGTATGAATGGTGGTGCACCTATCCATGCCCTCTGTCGAAACACTCAGTGTGTCTCCATTTGTAGCTACAAACACTTTTGGTGCTTCTGTGGGTGCAGTGGATGCTGCAACATCCATGTCGGTTTAAGATAGTCAAGCCAGACACATGCCAAAGGATTTTTTGATGGGCGACAGAGATACCCACCTTCTTAGTCACGAATCTCCTCACATGCCAAAGTGCCCGGCGGGACACGGATGGCAGTCTAAGGTTTTCGGCATCATATCTCACTTCTCAATGAAGAATGGGGTTTGAAGGATGAGCTAAACGGCCGGCAACGTCGGAACATGCTCCAAAACCTACAAGAAACGTGATGAGCCACATGGTTGCTAGTGAAACATATTGGATGTACCTTTGGCTAGGGAACCATGTAGTTTAAAGTTCTTCCCACCGTCTGGTTTGAGATAAGAACTAATGTGCATCTTGTTACGAGGCTTAAGGGGCACCATTTTCCATGGTTTGACGGTGCAATTAAGCTATTCAGCACTAACTTGGAAAATAAAGATAATTTAATCTCTTTGGTACCTTGCAACAAGGTTGGAATGGAGGAAGAGCAATAGCCACAACCTGACCATGAACCTTCGTGAAAGCGTAAAATGAACATTAATCGTCAAATAAAAAAAAATCTCGCCAAAGTTTCCAACAGATCTAGCTTTTTTGAATACAATTTATTGGGAGAAACAGCCATACCATGAAGCGGTTGGACTCCTCACAAATTACAAGAGTGTGCACATAATTAACAAGTTGTTGTTGTTGGATGTTTTCAAGAAGGATTCTTACACATGTGCTGATTGTGAGTTCTCATCATGTGAGATACGCGTCATGGTGGCGTGGCACGTACTACACCGTGACCTGTCAAAGCCGGGCAAGGATGTGTGAATATGAAGAAGATTATGAAGAGGATGATGATGGTGATGACTTTGAAAAGGGCAATGAGGAGGTCGTGGGTGAGGAAGGTGAAGTGGGTGATGATGGCGAGGGTCGCTGAATGGCTTAGACCCATGATGGAGGAAAAAGGGATGCAATAAGAATGGAAGTTGGTGAGGGTGAGGAGGGTGACGTAGATGACGAGGGTGGTGATGGCAAGGACGGAGTGTATGACAATGATATAGATGAGGTTCACATGGGTTATGGTAACAATTGCAGATGGGAGATAGGTACTAATTTGGTGTTCTCACAACTTTCAGAAATATTGTTTCTTGATGTTCTTAATTCATGCTCAGTCTAAAATTGTCTGGCTCTTCAACTGTGTATTATTCATAGCACAAATGAAAAACATTGTTCCATCATCAAAGGACAAGCATGTGTGGAATGTGCAAGTTATAATGGATAAGAAATTGGAAGTATTTATCTTACCACCATTCAAAAATCAAATGTCATCCTCAGGTAATTGTTTCCTTGTCTTATAATTCTACCACATGGCAGATGTAACCTAGTCTTGTAAAGTCCGCATTGCTTAGTCGCTGCGTCCATGGCTTTGCATTGAGTTGCAAAGTGGCACATGACCATGAACATCGGATTTTTTGCCTGAATTTCCCTTGTTCACCACGTTTTTTCTGGTTTGGATCATGTTGTGCATGACAAAACAGGAAAGGATGAGTTTGGTTTGCAAAGTTGAGTCATGTAGTGGAACTCCAAAACAAAAATTTCAAGACGGGTTTCAACCACGCCAAATGCGTTGTATATCATGCTCCTTGCCACAGCGTAATGCCTATGAAACAACTCTTGCATGTTCTACGGGCACCCTGGACCTGGTCCAAACTCATTGAGATGGTAGCATACAAAACAATGTCGTGAGCAGACCGATTCTCTCCGGAATTATGGCACCCATCAATATGCACTTGGCGGGAGAAGGGGAAAGCCATGACACGTGTGCTCGTGAACACGTGTGTGCCGTGCACACTACCCTCCCATCCAACACGGAATTATGTGAACCTTAAATATGGATTGCTTGATGGAAATATAGTTTCTTTCAGCTGTCAAAGATGATCCATGGACTCACATAATGATTGTTACTGTGTAATCCAGGGATGTGGATGCAATTGATGGCACCTACAAAATCCTAAAACCATGGTAAGTAAATTTTCCACCCTTTCAACTCCACAGGCATACCTTCCGTAGCGTCGGACTGTTGAAAGATGCTTGGTGCCATGGAAACAAGTCCTCGCTTCACTCCACGTGGTGGCCTGGCCATGATGGAAATTCTCCATGAAGACTCGTGTTGGTAAAGCAAAAAGAAGAAATGTGCCCAAATATTTGTTCTACCATCAAAATAGCCAAATCAATAGTGTGGGCCAATGTTCACCTCTGGAGTTTTGCTAGATTAGCCGCGTAGACCATTCGTGTGCATTAATCGTTTCAGCCTTACGCAAGAGGCCGCATTAGGAAGCCCATGTCAGATTGTCACAACCCTCAAAACACTGTGTCAAGGATGTTTGAGAGCGACTGTTGTTGAATTCAAATTTTCAACGTCGTCGTTCAATGAATATTTAAGTGCTACCTCATTATTTTTTGCATAAAACCATGCTTGATATAAACATTTCATAAAGTATGAATTAAAAAATAATAATATCGATACCAGTAAACTGTGTGATATGTGGCTCACCTTACCGTACTAGCCACAACCATGCTCACAATCACACCTCGTTTTAAGTCTGGCCACAACGGGGGCTAATGGTAAAAAGATGACGTGGCTTTGCAATATTGATGGAAGAGCCTACCTAGCACATCAGGGTCTCCTGCATGACTTCCTCTTGTGAAGAATCAAGAAAATTCACGGAAGATTGAATTTTCCATTATAAAGCAAATTTTACTACTTGAAAAGATGAAATTGACCAACTACAACCTATTTCAAACTTTTCAGCTCTTCAAGTTGTGACAATTCATGCATTCAATCAAAGTTCAAAACATTTTGATTGTTTGGAAACATAAGGGAGCCTAATTGTATTTATAAGTATTCTTTATGAAAATTGCACACCATCACATAGAACCTTTGTGATTATCTTCATATGATCCCAAGAAGGGGGCTTGCCTATGCTTCATTTCATGCTTTGATGCAAAATCTCATTACAGTAAGTAAATCTACAACATCCTTCTTGAACAGAAAAGCAAATATCTTTATATATGTTATGTTGAATTTATCCTCCATTTGTGTTCTCATGTTTTTCTACCTCGTTCTTTATACTTTCACGAAGTTTCTTCGTATTGGTTTAATCCTCTTTGCATGGTTTGGCACTTTTAACCACACGAGCAATTACCTCTTTTAATTATGTCACTTCCTTTTTGCACACAATAGTTCCTTTTCATAATTCATGGATTTTTGAACTGCATTGGCCCTATACAAATTGTAATTATTGGAAGACCTAAGAAAATTCCAATGATGTTTAATTGTTTTTTAGGATGATTCAACAGTCCCATCTACCAAAGCATGGCTGCATCTGAAATTTCCTGTTGTAATGTGCATTCTATGCCTTCTTCACACTAGGACATCCTTGAGATGTTAAGGTAGCCAAAATCACCAATATTAATTGCTCACACAACCCTTTTTCCGTTGGCCATGATGTATTTTTCACATTGAATTATGGCTATGAGAGGAAGGCAAGCTACACACTCCTATGTGTTATTGCCAATCTTTTCAACAAGTGACAACGTATGGAACATTTGGATGACAATACCAAATCATGGAAACTTTCCAAAGGATATTTTAAAAGCATGTC
Source organism: Penium margaritaceum (assembly GCA_023375785.1). Taxonomy (NCBI): domain Eukaryota; kingdom Viridiplantae; phylum Streptophyta; class Zygnematophyceae; order Desmidiales; family Peniaceae; genus Penium; species Penium margaritaceum. Next base: position 81,349 of record SZWC01002247.1, read on the forward strand.
CAAACAAATGAAATGGCCACATGGGAAGCAACGATGACATGGAGTTTGACCCGTTCTTTAACTTGGTCGTAAAAAACCAATCGTACATTCCCAACATTGCCTTCTTAACCTAGGATTGGGCAAGGTAGCACCATGCTGCCAATTTTAGAAGATTATGTAGCCATGACCAACCAATTTATGTTCCTCGGCAAGGAAAAGTCACTCTTGTAGCCACATGGTGGTCACTTGATGACATTCAAACTACTGCATCAAAGCCCATTGTGCACCGTTGTGAGCGCATCCATTCACAAATAATATTCTGGTCTTTTACTATGATTTTCCCTACTTTTGAATGGTCAGTGAAGTAATGTCTACGATGAGATGGCTTGCTTTGGTGATGTCATGATTTAGATAAGGACAAGCACTGTACATCAACGACAGTGTCACTCACAACTATTCCTTAATACCTTCACAACCAAAGAAAGGGTTGGTATGGGAAGCTACATCTCCATAGATATATCGTGCTGTCGCCTAAATTTGGACACTTATTTTCGAAGGATTTTTTCTTTGGTTTGTTTCGAACAAACAGGGTCAACGTTTTGCACACTGGCTACAAGGCATCGCAAAGTTATGGGTCTCTAACATTAAGAAAAGTTCAGGGATATGGAATGGCACCATTAGTTAGATGTTGGGATGCTCACAACCTTCACACAAGTTTAAATAACCAGAATCAAGCAATCAAGGTTCGTTGTGCTGGCCTGTCCCTCTTTGAGATATTTTTCCAAGCATGAATTGAGCGCGCTTCTTGTCAGAACCCGTTTTGGAAGGAATCTCCGCACACTGACGACAAGGGGGAGCCTGACTATGAAACAAGGTTAAGGCCGAGAGTTCTTAATTTCTGTCCGGATTTAGCTGGTGAGTTTGCTGGTAATAATATCGATGATTTATCATCTTGAACACAATCAGCTAGACCTAAGGCATCAAAAAGCACAATGGATGAAGTTTCTTTATTCCAACCACACATAATGCATGAAATGCCAGCATGGTCCAGAAAAACCTGGTGGATGCTCTAAGTCAGCAACCAGATAGAATGGCCAAGGTATCTCTACCCAGATATAATGTTTGCAAAGGCTTACAAGGAGGTTGGCGGACATGATTTGACCAAGTTGACGATGGAACACCCCATTGTAAATGGCCCTTTCCTTGATGATTTGTCATGCCAGCAAACAAAAAGATCCACAGGATGTTATTGGAGGAGTGCCACGGCACTGGTCCAAGTGGAAACTTTGAAGATGGCATTAAAGTAAAGAATGTTCAAATCACTACTTTTAAGAAATTATGGAAACCAACATTACAAAATAGTGCAAGAAATGTGTCGTGGGCCAATGCAAAAGGTTGAGACAATCCAAAACATTGAATTTTCTCTAAATATAGATGATATCTGAGGATCCATGTTTGGATGCGTCCACGGACTTTGTGATGGATTTTCAATCATCCAAACCTGGTTTACTGTAATCCTTGCGGTGGCTGGCCGGTTTTAAAAGATGTTTCATTTAGTCCCACAGTGGCAATAACCGATGGTTGGGAGTAATCTGGTTTTTCCTTCACAACATCATTTGACCACAGGATATTCCAAGCATTATCACCAATCATATAAATGGAGATTTGTTGGGTACATTTTGGTGACTCTATAAACATAATATCAGTTTTTTATTTCCTCCATCCAAGGAATGATAAGTAGCATGAGCCAACCAACCAAACACTTAATTGGCTACTCCAAACTCATGGCCAGCCACGCGAGACTAACTAGTACAACATGTTATCGGTAGCGAAGTTCATGTAGAACTTTGTACCCTCCAAAAAATGGGTTAGATATCCTTGAGGCGGTTTGAACAATAACTGCCCACAACTCTGACAGGATTAAAGAACAAGACTTGTGGAGTGCACTAAGGAAAAATTACATCATCGTTCAGAAGTCACAATTGCCACCACCTCCCATCCTTCTTCCTCTATCACCTCCTCCGTCTCCTCTACCTCGTTGTCCTCACCCTCAACATCTGCCATCTGGCTCCTTAGTGAAGGAGGACAGAGTGTGGCTGTGGACGGGGTAAGGGCAAGGGTGGTAGTATCCTCGGTGCTTGTGGTCTGGCCAGCCGTGGGAAAGGGAAGGGGTCTAACAACTCCTCCTCTTCCACGTCCTCCTCAAGCACCATCATTTGCTGGAACTATGGTGTTATAGGCCACTCTGCACGAAATTTCTAGTGCCACCTGACAACAACCGCCTTGCATTTACGATGAGGGCACACTGGGCACACTCCTCTAACAACTATGGGAGCTCTATCCACACCATTTCCTCTACATCTCCAACCGATCACAATCCATCTACGTCTACCTATGTTACACCCTACAATACCGTTGCAGCACCACCCCCATCGCCTTACCCCTGTGGGTGGTCCTTAGGGTCATCTTGGTGTCCCTCTGCCGTCGTCGTCACCCCTGACCTGCCTGAGGACGTCGCATGCTGGACGCTCAATTTTTCCACGCCGTCCACCAGCACCATCTCCGTGATCAGGTAGGTGAGAGTGGGTGTTCAGGTTCGGAGTCACTTGTGTGTGAAATTTATAGGGCTTTTTGTAGTTCTGCGTCTAGTCATGTCAACGGGTATCTTCTTGATTACTTCTTGTGGATTGAGGAGTGGCAGTCTGTTCGCTTGCCTTGTTATCTCGCCATCTATGGTCAACATCTCCCGGCGCACGCTGCCATTGCTGCAGTAAGACGTGATCAGGTGGCTTTTGGATTCTTGACTCCGGAGCCAACCACCACATGACTTTGTTGTGCTCCTCGTTTCTCTCGCTTGATCTTGTTGGCTCAGTTTGCTTCATTCTCAGTGGCTTCGGCTAACACCTTCCTATTCAAGGCGTTGGGGTCGTCCGCTTTGTTACACCCCGGGAGGGGGGACAATTCTTGGTCGATGTACTTTACGTTCCATCTCTTTAGTTTAGTCTTCTCTTATTCACAACACTCAATGACCAGGGCATGGACTTCTCCTCTAGCCACGACATTGCCTCCATTTTGCATCATAGTTTTTGCCGCCTCTTGCGACAGGGCACCCATTGCGATTGCCTATTTCATGTTCCCTCCTTGGCCACTATACCTGCCACTTCTGTCCATGTTCACATTGCTCGCTCTCTTCCCCCTACACACATGCAACTGATACACCGTCGCATGTGCCACCTTCACACCGCTGTCGTTGATAGCCTACTTCATGTGCTTTATGTGGATGGCCTTGATGCTACCACTTTTCCCGCTCTATGTCTTGATAACTCCCTTTACTGTGCTCAAGGCAAAATACCCTAGTGCTTTATGAATTCGTCATTTCTGATAATTTATAGCCTGTAATCAAAGTTTGTTTATGAAAATATTTGTTTTATGTATTTCATTCCAACAAGATTACACCATGGTGTTATAAAAAATTGTTTGTTTCACTCACATGGCCCTGGATCCCACTCATAAATGGCTTAAATCATGAAGATTTGTACCTCTCAGAGCAAATATCATAGATAAACACAAAACAATTATTAAAATGTATTCGTTTTAGATGAAATACAAATAAATTTGTAACCTAAAGTAGGCACATTGCGTCACCTACAAATAATTAAGAACGAAATCATAAAGCAGTGGGGTACATTGTTCTCCGTTTTCTTCATTTGAATGTTGCACCTCCCATTCCCATTGATCTTCCGCACGCTGATGTCATGGAGCCCCTTCCTCACGAGGCTCTTGGAGGGGTTGGTTTCTATGTGCTTTGTCTTACTGATGACTTCTCATGCATGCGCTAGGTGTTTGATCTCAAGAAAAAGAGTAATGTCTGCTCCACCCTTGAGTCACGGCTTCCCCAAACTAAACTTGCTTGTGGTCATAGTCTTCGTCTCTTTTGTTGTGACCATGGTGGGAATTTCTCGAGACCCACTACCCGCTCCCTTACGTCTCGCGGAGTGTGTATGGAGGCCACGACTCCCTACATATGTCGGCAAAACTGTGTCTCTAAACAATAGAACAGGAGTCTTGCTAATGGTGTCCTCCCTCTCCTCTTTGCTTTTAACCTCCCTCCTCTCTTCCCCTTCGAGGCCATGTCCTACATGACCTAGGCCTATAACCGTGTCCTCCATGGTCCACTCACTCGTCATATCACCCCATATGAATGCTGGCTTGGACCTTGTGTTGATGTGCATCTGGGACTGTGGCATTGCTATTTGGCTTCCAAAGGACCTTCAGGACGTTAAACTCAATCCCTGTGCACGTTTGTGTACCTTCCTTGGTGTCTTTGCCACATCCAAAACATGGCACTTCTAAGACCTTGACGATGTAGGTGTTTTCGAGTCCCGTGATGCTTGCTTCTTTGAGGATGTCTTTCCTCGGGAAGTATTTTGTGTCGGTCTACCCTCTCTTCTATCCTCACTCTGCTAGCTTGGGGAGGGTGGGTTGTTCTACACCTCCAGTCTCGTAGGGACCCATGCTTCTACTGATGAGGTCCCTTCGCCCTCTGGTCCCTCTTCTTCTTCCTCTTCTATTATCATTTTGCTATCCAATTCTCTTCATAGTTCACCATCCGATTCGTAGACTGAGACTTCCTCGGAGTTGTCGTTGGTCTCTTTTCCTTCTGCATGGATGTCAGCATCCCCCAATGCTCTGGCCATTCCCCTAATGATGTTTCTACACGGTCAACCTCATGTGTCACCCTGACTTTTCTCTAACACTTTATTTTACATACCCTAGTGGATTATGGATTCGTCATTCTCAATGACTTACAACCTATAAGCAAAGTTCGTTTTTTAAAATATTTATTTTTTATATTTCATTACAACGAAATTACACCGTGATGTTGTAATAATTTTGCCTTTTTCACTCACATGGTCTTGAATCCCACTCGTAAATGGCTGAAACATGAGGATTTGTACCTCTCAGAGCAAACATCATAGATAAACACAAAACAATTATTACAAATTATTTGTTTTAGAAGAGATAAAGATAAACTTGTAGCCTAAAGAAGGCAAATTTTGTCACTTAAAAATGAATAATAACGAAATCATAAAGCAGTAGGGCAATGCAACATTTTTCGGTATGACAGAAACCCCTCTTGTCTCTCATGCTCCTCCACTCGGGCCAGAGCCATAATCGTACGAAGGATGACTTCACTCACTCCCACAAAACTTTGCTTCTCAATCCTCCCAGCCCCCTCAACGACGCACTCGCTATAGGGCATCCTCCTCCGTAACAGCTCTCTTGCCAAGCCCACTAGTCTGGATGCGCCCGGGCTTTGTGTTAGCTTCGTCCATCTTGACTCGGCTGTGGGCTATTCACTCGTGACTCACAAGATCCATAGTGCCCTTGAAGCCTTTGACGCTAGCTACGTCACTGTCTACTTTGCAACAAGTGGATTACCTTAACTTCCCCCTGAGCCTGCCATCGTTTGACAGGCTGATGAGGCGGCCGATGTTGACCTCTTTAAGAAGGCCATGGAGGAGCAGCTTACTGTCCTCAAGGAGCATGGGGCCTTCAAACTTGTCGATTTTCCGAGCAGGTCGCAAGGCTATATCATTTTGTTGGGTTCTCTGGCGGAAGCTAAAGCCTGACGGCAAGGTCGACAGATACAAGGCTAGGCTCACTTTCAAGGGTTTCTCTCAGGTTCCATGCATTGACTTCAATGAGAATTACGTCCCAGTTAGGCGGTGGACCACCGCACGTGCTATATTAAGCCTAGTCGCCCCGAAGTATGAGAGACTTGAGCAGATGGACGAAAGAAACATGTTCTTACATGGATGACTGGATGAGGAGATCTACATAGTACAATCCTCCAACTTTACTGACGATACCAACAAGGTTTGGCGACTGTGTAAGGCCTTGTGCGGGCTCAAGTAGTCACCCCTCTGTTGGAACATGGAGATCTCCTCCACTCTCGAGAGAGGTGGATATCGTCATAACACCGTCGACTCAACACTCTTTCTGAGTGCACCATCGGAGCCCCTTGTGGCCATCCTAGTCAATGTCGAGGACCTCGTTGCTTCCCCCTGTCCTGCTATTGAATAATGAGTGAATTTCCTTCTAAAGTCCACACACAAGATGAAGGACATAGGTCCAGCTCGAGTGTTCCTTGATATGGAGCTTGAGCGATACTACTAACGTCGCAAGTTGCACGTACACCAGACTGTCTTCATACGCATCCTGTGGGAGCACTTTGCCTCCTTATTGACTGACACCCCCAGTACACCCACACCAATGAGTCTAGCAGCTTAGCGTTTTTTTAGTCGCTTGATTCATCCCATCCACGTGAGATTTTCAACACCGCCCACTACCTCAGTTTGATCGAGTCCCTAATGTACCTCGCCACCACCACCCAAGCGGACGTTGCCTTCTCGACCAACTTCCTGGCTTAGTACTCCTAATACCCTCACCAGATACATCTCAAGGTAGCGCTATGTATCGTTTGCTATGCGTTGTCTACGGTACATGTGGGACTGTGCTATAGAGCACAACCCTATGTGGTCCTTGATGGATAAACTCATAGTGAATAGGTTGATGACATAAACAATTGTAGTTGTATTGGCTACGTCTTTCCTGTTGGTGGGACTATTATACCCTAGTGCTTTATGAATTCGTTATTAACCATTTTAGGTGAAGAAATGTGCCTTCTTTAGGTTACAAATTGATTTTTATTTTGTATATAAAAATATTTTTTGTTTGTTTGTTTCTTGTTAATCTATGATGTTTTCTCCGAGAGGTACAAATCTTCGTGTTTTAAGCAGTTTATGAGTGGGATTCAGGGCCATGTGAGTGAAAGAAAAACAATTTTTTTGACAACATCATTGTGTAATTTTGTTATAATGAAGTACATAAAAATAAATATTTTCAAAACGAACTTTGATTACAGGCCATAAATTATTGAAAAGGACGAATTCATAAAACAGTAAGGTATGTTGGAAGAGTGGAAAACATGGATGCGTTGCATGTAGCATTAGTGAGGCAGAGTACTTAGAGAAGGTACACATGGAAGCACGTGGCTGTCTTGCATGTTGTAACAGCTTCATGTGCCCATTCGTTGCATCACACTACGCTACGAAAATCAAAGAACCAAGGCAACCACTGAGCATGATGGCATACATCATATAATCGTGCACTAAGCACATCAACATAAAGCATGATTTTGTATGTGAGCGCATTGTCACTGGGAGGTGCAGGTTGTCTGGGTCGACACTTGTCAGTAGCGTACAAACTTCCTCTCCAAAGCCCTTAGCAGTGGGATGTCCAAGGCTGCTGTGCATGGTGTTGGTCTGCTATGTGCACGTGATCCCTTTGGTTGATGTGCATACTCCATGTCAGTCACTGTTGTTAATGCGACTGTGTGTTGTTTTGCTCTCGGAGGTGTGTGGGGTGGTCGTGTGTGAGTCATGGAGGAGTGTTGGTTGTGAGTACAAGACATGCAAGTGACCTCTCGACTTCGTCCACACACACACACACACACACACACACACACACACACACACACACACACACCATCACTGTTCGTGACTTAACTGACATAAAGCTCAAGGCCCACACGTGGTGGAACATGCATTTTTGGCGTCTCAGCTGGGTGCAAGATTGTCGCGAGCAACTTCATGTCCAGTTGTGCTTGAGAAAAGAATTTTTGGTTTCAACATCGGATGATTAGCATTCGCTTAATTGAAATTGGAGATTCATATACAGGGGGGCATTAATCCACATACGCCCGTAGTCGATGTGGTATTCTTCATGTTGATTTACATGCCTAGTTAGGGTTGTGTGTGTCAAGCACCGGGTTGCTGATCCTACGGGGCCACTCTCGATTGTAACAGAGTGTGAGAAAACCACGGTGGCATTTTGCCGAACGGTTCGGTTCGACCCGGGGTTGGCGGCCGGGTCCCACGTCGAGCCATTCGCGTGGGTGGCCAGGTTGACCGGATGCTATCACCTAGCTCGCTTGTGACTCTTGATTTTGGTTTCGGCTGTCGTTAATTTTCACAGAAAAGGGTTCTAATTCCTTGAGGTCGGCACAGTTATGGCTTTGGCATGTTCTCTTGTATGCTGGGCTACTTAAGCTGGCAGTTGCCACCATGTACACGGTGTTCAGTACCAAAAGGTTCTGACAACTTATAGAATCGTCGACAAACACATCGGGAACCAAACCAATGTTTCGATACTGTCGGGCTAACTTCTCGATGGCATTGGACTTCTAAAACTCCGCCTTGAGATTCTCGCAGCCCCCTAATTTCTCGGTGGAGATCATTGGAGGAGCTACTCACGGTGCGACCTCGCACGCATCACTCGGCTCAAACGCCAAGGGCCCGCCATATGCCTCATTGTGACTATCGACATTTTGCTGGACTTTCTCGACACTTGTCATCGAAGTTTAGTTATTGCTTAATACAAATTATCCATTTGTCCCAAATCCTCAAATTGTCCACTGCTCCGCACTTCGTCCCTGTGAAACACCTACGTTCTGCTCGGCGAAACATCTACGATCTTTGGCCACATTGTATAAAGAAGAGAGGCACTGGATGTAGACTTGTTTTCTGGGGTAGTTGATGTAGTAGGTTTGTAGAGAATGCCGTTGGCATGCACTCTTCTGCTCCACCTCGGAGATTAGGGGCAATTTAGAAGTCCTCCCGGAGGACTGCAGGATATGGGCCATCTAGCCAGGTCCCTTCGATCATGTGGACTGGTGGGTCCTCGCTATTCCCTTCAGCGTCCGGAGAAAGACGTTACCAATGCTCTCGTTCCAGTCCGGAGTGTGCGTTTGGTACAGACCATGGATACTAAACCTGTTGAGAATTTGACCAAATGTTTTCCTCCTGGTTTGATTGTCATGTCCTCAAGTCGGACCAAAGCATATCTTCATGGTTGCAAATCGAGGCACATGTATCCTACGCGGGTTCAGTGACGTTTGCCGAGGTGGTTCGCGAACCGAGAAGAGAAGGTTGAGGCGATATCCAAGAAATCTTTCAGTGGTTTGGAGGCCACTGCTACCGCCTCCACCAATCCGTGTCCGCCACGGAGAGTAAATTGCAGTACAAAAAAGAATCAGTTGTGGGCGGAGGAACTGTGTCATCTGCACCAGCAGCAACAGCTGAAGTAGCGGCTGCGGAGGCGGCTGCGGCGGCGGCTGCGGTGGCAGCAGCAAAAACACCAGACGAAGCAGCAGGACGAAAAGAAGCAGCAGCAGTAGCCGCAGCAGCAGCAGCAGCAGCATCAGCATCAGCAGCAGAAGCATCAGCAGTATCAGCAGCAGCAGCATCAGCGGCGGCTGCGGGAGAGGCCGCGATTCTCCAGAGACGCTCCCGAGGTGAGTTTCTCTGGGTCCTGGCTTCTCTCCACATCCTGTGAAATCTCGTGCAACTGCGGACCGCGCAGAATCCCCTCCCCTCGAGGCTCCCCCTATCCTCCCCCGCTCTCCTCTCCCTGTCCTCCTCCGTCCCCTCCTGCCGTCCAATCG
>SZWC01002247.1:137537-147732 GCA_023375785.1 Penium margaritaceum
TGTGTGTGTGTGTGTGTGTGTGTGTGTGTGTGTGTGTGTGTGTGTGTGTGTGTGTGTGTGTGTGTGTGTGTGTGTCTTTAGATCATACCACCAAGTTAAAGCTGTGTCACAAAAAAGCAAGGTTGCAAGGTCAGCTTTCTTGTTATCATCGTTGACCTCAGCATTGGTGAAATACACCGCTGAAATCATCAGCCACATCTTGGCTGCCGTTCCTTATGAGTTTGCTAGATTGAACTGGCCCGGGAGCGCTGGTCGAATATGAGGTTCACTCAAGAGTTGAAGTTCTCTCTTGGTAAGTACTGCTTCTCACTTGCTCAACCTCCATGGCTCCTCTATTGCCGCGTTGTGCTACTGGAGCACAAGGGCATTGAGGGTCCTGAGTCCCAACAATTTCTCGTGCATGCCTTCATTGATGCGAGCCTGTCGGCTGGTGCCTCCCATTGTGCCAAGTTTCGGCTTGGCGGGAAATGGCGAGGACGGATGGTTTGTCAGGCTTAAGTGGTCTGTCACGGGGTTGGCTGTTGTGGCCGTTAACACTGTGCCATTCTGCGCGAAAGTTACCGCTACTGTATGGTTCACCTGAAGAGCATTATTTTTGGTGTGATGGTGATCCTCCATCGTCGGAGTCTCCGTTGGTAGCTTTCGCTCGTTGCCGGGTACACTCGCTCCATTCACCATTGTGGTTGAGAGTGGTGGAGATATGCTAAATACTCGTGCAATATTGTCCCCTTGTAGTTAACATGTCGACTATCCCTATCGTGCCGTTGTACTCCTATACCAAGTGTTATGCTGAGCGGAACTTGGGTGGTTCACAAGGATGAGGTGCATAGTAGTAGACGATACAAGGAATTGGAACAAGTGGATAATGTGTATTAGGTATTAAGTGTACTTTGATGACAAGTTTTCAACAAGTCAAGCACATATGTACAATGACAAGAATCACAATGAGTCATGCATTTGGGTTTTTGGCGCTCGAGCCAACCAACTCGTGCGATGTCTTGCCGTGTTTCACTTCAAGAAATTATGCTGAGAAGTCGTGGTCTTTCAAGAATATTGAGTTGCGGATATGTAAAAACCTACCATCGTCCAAAAGGTGACTGGAAAATATTGAATCATCATTATAGTTTGTGATAATTAGGTTGACCATTCTATAATGAGGTTAAAGTTGTAAGAACCTTCAGGAATGGAGCACTGAAGGTCGGGACAGTTGAATAAAATGCCGGATGGCGTCAAAATTCTGAGGTTGATGCATAGTGAGCTACAAATTTAAGGACAGAAATTGTCACTCGCCGAGTTTAGGAACACGTGTACATCTGGGAAGTGACATTTCACACTATGGACATTATGTCTCTGACGTACACGGGTCCCTAAAACTTGCGAGTGGAAATTTCTATTCTTACATTCATGACCCACCACGCGGTGACTTCAAAATTCTTACGCCGTTTGGCCGACGGTATTTTGGCCAACTGCCCTGAACTCCAGTGTTCCAATCCAGAAGTTCTTGACAACTTTGACCGCTTTGCAGAAAAGTCGACATAACTTTCACGAGCCATATCCGTGTGCTCAAATTTTATAAAGAAGTGTCATGATATTCTTGAAGACCCCCGACTTCTCGGTGGAGCTTTTTGAATCCACAACTCATGGCATGACCTGGCACGCATCGCTCGGCTCGAACATCGATAACCCGACTTCTGCGTTATTCTCATTCTTAGCATTGTCTATATGTGCTCGACGCACTGGACACTTGTCATCAAAGTACACCTACTGTTTAATAAAAATTATACGTTTTTCCCAAACTTCCGAATAATCTTTTATCTTTCACCTCACCCCTGTGAACCACCTACGCTCCGCTCGGCCTAGCACTTGGTATTAGAGTGCAGCGGCACTGGAGGGACGAACGACACATTAACTACCTGGCGACAACCTCGCACGAGTCCTCAATGCATCTCCAGCATTCAGAAGATTGCATACTTGGCAACGACAACAGTGAACAGAGCAAGCGCAATCGACGACGAGCAGTGGTCCCAGATGAATACTCCAGTAATGGGGGATGAGCAGCACACAAACAATGATGCTCTCCAGGTGAACCAGGTGGCACCAGCAACTTTCGTTGTGAATGGTGCAGCACCGAAGAACATGAAGGCCAATCCGGTGACGGACCCCTCGGGCTCGGCAAACCCTTCGCCTATGCTGCAGCCTGTTGGGACGACACCTGACAAGATGGGAGGCATCGGCGGACAACCATGAATCCATGAAGACCTGTACCAAAAATTGTGGGGAGCCTCAACAACCATCTGCTCCAACAACTCAATGCGACAATGGAGGACCATTGATTTTCTCGTGCACGCGAAGCAGTATTCACCAAGAGAAAATTGCAACTCTCGAGTGAACCCCAGATTCACCTTGCACTCCTTGAGCCCTTCAATCCCACAAACTCCAAAGGACCGATGGTCAGAATGTGGCCGACGAGTTTGGAGGTGTACTTCACCGTGGTGTGGTCAACAACGACAAAGAGAAAACTGACCTCGCGACCTCGCTTTTGCATGGCATGACGTTGAGTTGGTGGTTTGATCTAAAGGCCATCCAATGTCAGCAAGAGATTTGCGGAGCTAAATCAACGGCTCTCGAAACTGCTCTCACCTCGTCGACCGTAGGCGTACTACCTCTCAAGCAGATCAATCCAACGTGGCACGACTCTCTCACGCCACCAAAAACATGGAGTGAATTTGTACGTGCTACACTCGTTCACTGAGGTAGAGTTAATCAAAGAACTTTTACACACTAAGTGAAGTGTGTATAATGTTGTCTAGTGTACTAGGAAGCTTCCTTATAAGGTTCTCTTGAGTAAATTGGTTTCAGTAATTTTATTAATGGTGGTTAGGTGGAGGGGGGTGGGCGGGGGAGGGTTGAAAGTGTAAGTGGGGATAACAAGAAGAGGTGTATGGCTGGATATGTGGGTTGTGTATAAACATATACACTTGTGTATGTTCTTCTGAGTGATGTGGTCTGTGGTGGTTGGCTGGATGAAGAAGGTATGGAAAATGTATGTGGGGAGTGTGAGTGGCGGTGTATGGTTGGTTGTGTGGATTGTGTGAAAATATATACACTTGTGAATGCTGTTTTGAGCAATTTGGGTAGTGGTTGTTAGGTGGGTGGAGAAGGTATGGAAAGTGTATGTGGGGAGTGTGAATGGTGGTATACGGTTGGGTGTGTGGAATGTCTGTAGAGATATACACTTGTGTATGTTGTTTTGAGTGATATAGCTAGTGTAGTTTATTGTGTGTGGCTACATATGTGGGTTGTATACTTGTGTGTGTTGGTCTTAGTTATGTGTGTGTGGTTGGTTGGTGGCTGTTAGGTTCGGGGAGGAAGGGGGGATGTGGAGGTAGAAAATGTATGTGGACATTTTAAGTGGAGGTGTATGAATGGGTGTATGGGATGTATGTAGAAATTTGTACTTGTGCATATTGGTTTGAGTGATGTGTTTGGTGGTGATTGGGTGAGAGAGGGGGGGGAGGAGGTGGGAGTGGAAAGTGTATGTGGGGAGTATGAGTGGAGGTGTATGGTTGGTTGTGTGGGTTGTGTGCAAATATGTACACTTGTGAATTTGTTTTTGAGTGATGTGGGTAGTGGTCATTAGGTGGGTAAAGAAGGTATGAAAAGTGTATCTGGGCAGTGTGAGTGGAGTTGTATAGTTGGTTGTGTGGGTTGTGTGTTCAAATATACACGTGTAAATTGTTTGAGTGATGTGGGTAGTGGTCTTTGGGTGGAGGGGGAAGGGGTGAAAAGTTTATGCGGGGAGTGTAAGTGATTGTGTGTGGCTAGATATGTGGGTTGTGTGTAAAAACAGTGTAGTTTTGTACGTTGGTCTTAGTTATGTGTGTGTGGTTGGTTGGTGGCCAGTGGGTTGGGGGAGGAAGGGGGATGTGGAGGCAGAAAGAATATGTGGACATCGTAATTGGAGATGTATGAATGGGTGTATGGGATGTATATAGAAATGTGTACTTGTGCATATTGGTTTGAGTGATGTGTTTAGTGGTGATTGTGCGAGAGAGGGGGGGAGGGGGGTGGGGGTGGAAAGTGTATGTGGGGAGTGTGCGTGGAGGTGTATGGTTTATTGTATGGGTTGTGTGTAGAGATATAAACTTGTGAATATTGTTTTGAGTGACGTGGGTAGTGGTAGTTATGTGGGTGGAGAAGGTATGGAAATTGTATGTGGGGAGTGTGAGAGGAGGTGTATGGTTGGGTGTAGAGATATATACTTGTGTATGATGGTTTTGAGTGATTTGTTGAGTGTTGGTTGAAAGTGTATATGAGCATTGCATGTGGATGTGTATGGCTGGATAAGTAGATTCATGTATAAACATGGACTTCTGTATGTTCCTTTGAGTGATTTGGTTTGTGGTGGTTGGGAGGAGGGGGTTTGGAGTGGAAGATGTATATGGGGAGTGTCAGTGGATGTGTATGGCTGGATATGTAGATTTTGTGTAGAAATATGCACTTGTGTATGTTGGTTTTAATAATGTGTTTGAGATTGGTTGGTGGTTGTTTGAGTGGGGGAGGGAGAGGGGGGTGTGGGGGGATAGAAAGTGTATGTGGATGTTTTATGTGGAGGTGTATCAATGGGTGTATGAGATGTATTTAGAAATTTGCACTAGTGTATTTGATTTGAGTATTGTGTTTTTTTTTTATATGGTGATTGGGTGAGGAAGGAAGGAGGGGGGAGTGGGGTGGACAGTGCACATAGGGAGTGTAAGTAGAGGTGTATTGTTGGATGTGTGGGTTGTGCGTAGAGATCTAAACTTGTGTATGGTGGTTTGAGCTTTTTGCTGAGTGGTGGTGAATGTGCATGTGACGAGTGTAAGGGACTGCGTATGGCTTGATGTGTGTGTTGTGTATACAAATGTGTATTAATGTATGTTGGTTTGAGATATGTGTTTGAGGTAGGTTGTTGGTCATTGGATGGAGGGAGGAGGGGGGTTTGGGGGTACAAAGTGTATGTGGAGATTGTATGTGGAGGTGTAATGCCGGATGTATGGGATGTGTGTAAAATTTTCTGTTAGTGTGTCCTGGTTTGAGTGATGTGTTTGAGGTTTTTTGGTGGTGAGTGGGAAGATCATATTTGTATTTAGGTATAAGTGGATATGGGGAGTGCATAAGGAGATGTGAGTGTGTGGAGAGTAAAAACAAACACTTGTGTATGTAAGATAGACTTGAGTGGTATTGAGACTTTTCAGGTAATCTTGTGCATAGATTTTGGATATATAGGTGTACATGATAGTGGGTTTATTGTGAGTGAATGTGTATTGGTGTTTACTTATGTACATTTAAAAGACATAATTTATGGCCACTTGATTTAAAGACATCCAAGAGTATATATCTGACAATTTCCTCTTCTTAAAGGTTCCAAATCATAGTGTTTGATCCATTGAGAACTTTTCTAGCTGCATATTTGCTACAGTGGATATTCCTGATAAATAAGACTCATTAATGTAATATACCACGTACATGGTTAGAAATGTATATTTCGTGGCTATCATATATCTTTCCATCCTCGTATTGTGAGTCAGAAGTGAGTTTTTGCTTGAATTTAGCCAGGTATTTCTACCTGGCTAAAGGGAATTTCTTTGTAACATAATTTGCCGTTCTAGCGGCGGTGATGAAATCAAGCCTGTCGCTAGATTGAAAGGCTGGCTGCTGACACGCGGCACAACTGACTGTAGTCGTGCAGTCAACTGTCGACCTCGGCCGGCAGCAAAGCCGAGCACCCAAGTAGCCGGGCTTCGCTGTCGAAGCCCGACTACTCGGGTGTGGGGTTTTGCCACCGGCCGAGGTCAGTTGCCGACAACTCCCCGGCAGTTCGTTTACAAACATTGTCTTCTGAAGTGGTTCGCCATCTATCGCTGTTTGATGAAGGAATCAATAGAGATCGTCAGGCTGACAATGACCAACACATGACCGGTCAGATATTTTTATTTACCAGATTCGACTGTCGATCTACATGAATCGACGGTGATAAGGCATCCTAACGAAGTGTGCACTTGTGTGGATCTCGTTGTTTCGCATGCGGTGTTTGTCGCTCACTTCCACCAGCACTCGCCACATACACTTCTCCGCTGGAGGAGTGGGGTGGTTGGCAGCAGAATTCGGAATCAGATCCCCGCATAAACCCCCTCCCCCCTCCAGTGTATGCGATGGATCCATATGGAACTGTAGTCTTTATAATATCGTGTCAAAGAAAATTGTACAGAAGTGCGAGCAAGGAACTTTCGTAGATACGTCCAAAAAAGAACACAATAGTTCACAGTGAAGCCAAATACACCCGCGAACATTTGTGCATCGACCCATACACTCCCCACGTCGGTGTGCACAGTTTGAGGAGTGTGTGAATTTGGGGTGATTGGTTCTAAATGTGTTCGCTTTGGGAAGCTAAACGAGAAGTATGACATACAATGCAGACTCTAATGTCTGCGTCAGCAGTCCAGTGTGGCAGAGTACAATCGGCGTTTTCACAAAATCATCACCGGGAGTGACTTCATCCCTGATCAACTGTGCTCCTACAACAACGGCCTCAAAAAATATATTCAGCGAGCAATCACAATTTTTGGCGTCCAGGACCACCTTCGCCCACTGATCGTAGCAGCCGTCCGCATCGACAGCACCGGCTACAATGCTCGGATACGAGAATCCAACAGCTGGCAACCCCATGGGCACCATCCTTATTGTGGCAGATGGAAGTCGCAATCGATGGAAACCTCATCTCCAATGGAAATCGACGTCGTCAATTAGCACAATCAATGACTCGGTTGGAATTGCGGAAAGCCAGGGCATATTTTGCGTGACTGCCAAAAACGGCAACAGCAAGCCAAATAGGGAGGGATGTAAAAAAAAACAGAGTGAGGAGTCGGGAAACTACAGAGGGCAGGAGTCGATGGCAAAGCTTCTTTCTGGTCGGAAAAATCTGCACTGACCGATCGCCCATCTGAGTGGCTCACATCGTCACAGACGAGGGTTCCTGAGATCACAAAGTTTGACGAGGGGTACGAGGACGACCAACCGGCGATACTGCTGTGAGTGCAACCGACAGGTTGTGAAAGACACAAAATGGAACCGGCACTACTTGACAGAGGAGCTTCTAACAGTTTTGTCAGCAATGACATGGTTCGAAAGTGTTTGAAGGAAAAACCATTGATGGACGACTACAGATCCGTTGACTTTGCGAACCACTCCGGCTGCAAATTGGACATCTGCACGATGTAACGGTCTGGAGGGCTTGCTCGTCGAGCAACCACAAAATACCCTCAGGCAATATTTCCTCTTCTGGCAAAATCTGCAAGTTGACTGGAGTAGCGGAGCGGTTTATGTCAGCATTAATGGAATAAAGCGACACCTATCTCTGGTCGAGCGACCCACGACACAACGACCGTTACAGGAAACAGCAGAGGTGGAAGCAGTAGAGGAAGTTGCAGCAGTCACAAAATGCCGATCAATATCTTTGGACGTGGCCAAACGGTACCTGAAGTGTGGAGCCCAAGCGTGGCTGGTCCACGTGGAAGCAGAGGAAGTGGAAGAAATCACAGTTGTTGAAGCGATATCAACGGCCACGACACCTGAGAGTTTTGCAGCACTACCAAAAGCGTTTGCAGATCTCATCAAGGAGTTTGAAAGGGATTTTTACTAAAAAACTACTCCGAGAATTACCACCGCAATGCAACATCGAACATCAGATAGACCTGAAGCCGGAAAACGGGCTGACGGTGAAGGAAACCTATCAGATGAGCAATCACAAGCTGACCGAACTCAAGAAGCAGCTGGATGAGATGCTTGGGCATGGGTTTATCCGACCCTCCACGTCACCCTACGCAGCACCAGTACTTTTCATGGAAAATAGAAAAGGAGTAATGTGGATGTGCGTGGACTACCGAGGGTTGAACAAAATCACCATCAAGAACTGCCACCCCCTCCTGCGAGCAGATGAACTTTTCGACCAACTCCGCAAGGCCCCAATGTCCAACAAAATTGACCTACGCAGTGGCTATCATCAGATCTGTGTATCTGATAAAGATGTTGAGAAGAGAGCATTCTGCACCAGATATGGACACTCGGTGTTCATAGTTCTGCCGTTTGGACTCACAAATGTCCCCGGAACATTTATAGCACTGATGAACAATATGTTTTGTCCATACCTCGACAACTTAGTCGTCGTGTATCTTGACGACATCCTGGTATACAACCGCACTCCAAAGGAGCACAATGGACATCTCTAAAACATCTTGAAGTTTAACAAAGAGACAGATTCTTTGGAAAAATCTGGAATTGCGACTTCGGTCACCGTTTGATCGAGTTTGTGGACCATATCATTGGCGGCGGGTGGATCACCATGGACTCGAAAAAAGTGGAGGCGGTCGCTGATTTGCTTGCGCCCAAAAATGTTTTGGACGTCCAGGATTTTTTGGATTTCTACAACTACTACCATTGATTCATAAAGGACTCTGTTCGGGTGTCAATGCCTCTCTTCAATCTCACCTGGAAAACCACCAAGGAGAATTGGGGGGAGAGTGAACACGAAGTGTTTAACTCTTCAAGAAACGCTCTGACCTGAGCACCAGCCCTACGATTGGCCGATCCAACTGTGGATTACATTATGGCCACGAATGCATCCGATCGAGTGAGCGGAGCCGTTCTCCTCCAAGACAACGGTGGTGGAGAACAGCCGGCCGTGTACATGTCAAAAAAGCTATGAGGACCGGAGCTGAATCAGGCGGTGCACAAGAAAGAAATGCACAAGGTCATGCACGCGTTCAAGACATGGCAGTGCTATTTGGAATTCCGGCAATGCATCGTCTGTACCGACCATCATGCCCTGAAATATCTCAAGACCTAGCCAAATCGAATCCATCAATAAACTCGATGGATGGAGTTCCTCAAGTCCAAATTTGACTACGACATCGAGTACCGGCCATGAAAAACAAATCCGGCAAATGCTCTAAGTCAGCGACCACATTTAATAGCTGAGATCAGTATGTTGCTCGTCAAACGAGACCTGCACCTCGCGAGATTGTTCGTGAAAGGTTACAAGGAATTCGGTAGGTACGAAAAAAACTAGGTTTTGAAGACCCCTACTGGCGACTGCGATTCACTCACCAGGTCTTCGTTCCTCCAAACGAGGAGTTGTGGTGGATGTTATTGAAGGAATACCACGACATTGGTCCAGGTGGAGACTTTGGCGAGGACAAGACACTAAAAAACTTGGTAAAGGACTACTGGTGGGACAGGATGTAGACCGATGTGGCAGCCTTTTGCGAATCGTGCGACACCTGTCAAAGATAAAAATCTGGTCACAAACGGCCAACTAGTTTACTTCAACCCCTACCCGTTCGGATGGAACCGTGGACCAAAATCAGCATGGATTTCGTGACGGGAAAGCCCGCTACTCCCAAGGGGTACGATGCCATCCTCCTTATAGTGGATAGATTCCTAAAATATCACATTTCATCCCAACGACAACCACCATCAATGTGGACAGAACAGCGCGGCTACTGTTAAATCAGATCATACGGCTGCATGGGGTGCCAAGCACCATCATTAGAGAAAGTGACGGCCGCTTCACCAGCCATTTCTGGTGTAAGCTGATGACACATTACTGCAATCGGATCCAGCTATCAACGACGTTCCATCCTCGGACTGATGGACAGACCGAGCGAACCATTTTGACGTTCGAACAATTTCTCCGAACTTTATGTGAGCCACGCACTGATTGGGCAGCGAAACTGCCGACTGCCGAGCTCGCACACAACTCCGCCACTTCCATTGCAACTGGTAAAATACCCTACTGATCTTTGATTTATTTATTAAATAATTATTTGCAGGTGACAAATTCATTTATTCAGCTACAAGTTAAAGTTTTTTGTGGAAAAATTAACACGCTTTATTAATTCTTGGTAAGTCATTGCACTTGTTTAGAACTTGGACAATGTACGTGTTGTGATCGCTGTACTCAACTGATTTTTTTTGGATTTGCTCATGTCTGCTGGATATGTTTGGTGGTTTTCACCGTTACTTGCATGACGTGAGTGTACACATGGATTCAGCGTGCTAGTGGAAAAGAATAATTGCGAGATTGTGAGTCAAAGAAAATGTGTGTGTGTGTGTGTGTGTGTGAGAGAGAGAGAGAGAGAGAGAGAGAGAGAGAGAC
>SZWC01002247.1:147760-159911 GCA_023375785.1 Penium margaritaceum
GATATGTTTGGTGGTTTTCACCGTTACTTGCATGACGTGAGTGTACACATGGATTCAGCGTGCTAGTGGAAAAGAATAATTGCGAGATTGTGAGTCAAAGAAAATGTGTGTGTGTGTGTGTGTGTGTGAGAGAGAGAGAGAGAGAGAGAGAGAGAGAGAGAGAGAGAGAGAGACGTACTGAGACAAGAAATGGACTAGTTCCATGGCAGATTCACATCAAGCAACGAAATCGTAATCCTCATATTCCTGCATCTCTGGCTCGACCATGAATTTCAAGTAGTACGCAGCCGCTGCGGACACAGAAGAAGGTTCATACCACTTGGTGAAGCCACTCACAGTCCGTGCGTTGCAGACGAGTTGGCTGTTTGTGCAAATGTTTCCCCACCCACGCATCATCCAGCCGACGGTCGCGTCCTTGATGTGGCGCATGCCAAGGTTGATGTTTTGACTCTTGGAGGGGCGCTCTCCCACCCACGAGCTGTATGCGGTGGACACTTTGAACGGATGATGCAGGCCCACATCCGCTGGCATTAACTTCAATGTGCATCCCGCGGGGATGTACAACAGCACAACCCACGGGAACCATTCTGCGACCCATGAACGAAAGTACTCGGTGGCATGCGGCCGCCATGCATCGAGAATCAGCAGAATTCGTGCATGCTCTGGCGAGAGGTGTTGATGCTTACACTTGCAGATGAAGTATGGTTCAAGAATAATGTAGAACCACTCCTTTGTGGTTTCCACACTCGCCCAATGGTTGGGTGTGTGAGTGGAATGCCATCCGAGGTTGCATGGTGCGTATTCGTTGTTCTTGTCTTGAGGATGACAGACATTGGTTTTACCGGTCCAAATCACTTGCAGCAGCAGTGTCTCGCCGTCGAGGGATGAAGCAATGATGGTGGGGACCTGCTGCTTGTCTTCTTTGCCGCAGACCCTCACCTCCTTCAACCCCTTAGGAGCGTATGTGTACCTCGGCACCGCGACGAGGTGCATACTGGTGTAATCCGCATTCACGATGAAGAAGTCGTAGATGCGGTTCACACTGATGAGAAACACAGCCCTCTTAAACATGGATTCAGTGTGCTGCTCCCAGTCATCCAGAAGCTTCTACGAGGCAGTCGTACCGCACCACCATGACCATGCGAGTTCGTCTGCGACAAACTTGTGGCACCAACTGCGACAAAGTGGTTATTTGACATCCTTGTCGTCGATCGTCTGCATGCTGCGCTCTTTCAAAGTTGCCTGAACCTTCTTGCAAATCGTGATGCTGGATAGAGGTGTACTGACTTCACGCATGCGGATCAGTAACCGCATGATTTTGTTTTTTTTGTTCGGGGTGCTCATAGAAGTAGGACTTGCGTCCACTGTTCCCCTACACGCGCGTCTCAGTTTTTGCCGCTTTCTTTATGGGTGTCTCTGGTGAGCGATTCAGTGTGGGAACGTAGATTGAACATGGCCTTGTACAACCAGGCTCGTACCATCCACGGACCGTGGATGGTGTAAGCTTCTCGTAGATCGAAGGCTGATGTGGGAGGCGGTACATTCTATGCAGGTGATGAATAGCCTTGACGATGCTCCCAGAGTGCACGACGATGGCATGGATGATGGGCACGTGGCCCAGCCCATACCAATCCATGTAGCGGCCACACTTGGCAGTGGACTCGGTCGATGATGAAGTGGCGGGAGATGGCGGTTGTGGTGGAAGCTGCAGCGCTTCTCTGATGGCGTCAACGACAATTGCAAATGTTTCGGCCACCTTGTTGTCTTGGAGTTCGTCGAGTAGCGCCTCTAACGCAACGCGTTTATCAGATTCTCGTCTGCCGTCGGGAGAAGACGGTCCAGCCTCGCTGGGACTACACCTGAGTGTGAGTGCCTCTTTCCGACCTCACTCGAAAAGAGAACGAGTGGCGGTCGGGAGACAGCAAACAAGAAGCGTTCACCGCTTTGCAGAATACTCTGACCTCAACACCAGCCCTATGACTAGCCGATCCAACGGTTGACTACATGATAGCTACGGATGCATCAGACCAAGCCATTGGCGCAACCCTCATGCAAGACCATGGAAACGACAAAAAATCGGTCGCCTACATGTCTCACAAACTGTGAACACTAGAACTCAACTACGCGGTCCACGAAAAAGAGATGTTGGCGATCGTGCACGCGTTCAGGACGTGGTGATGCTACTTGGAATGTCGCCGATGCATCGTACACACCAACCACCACGCACTAAAATATTTGATGACGCAGCCGAATCTCAGCCGGCATCAAACCCGATGGATAGAGTCCCTTGAGTCCGGGTTCGACTACGAAATCAAGTACCGACCAGGCAAAACCAATCTGGCGGACACAAATAGCCGCCGACCAGATTTAACAACCGACCTGGCAACCCTACAACTACCTCGAGATCCATACCTCAAGAGATTGTTCGCACGAGGCTACGACCAACACGGCGGATATGATAAAGCAGAAGTCTAGTTTATCGTACCCTAGTGGCGACGACGCTTCACTCACCAGGTGGTTGTTCTCCCGAATGAGGGGCTTTGCCGTATGCTGCTCAAAGAATGCCATGACACCAGTCCAGGTGGACACTTCGGAGAGGACAAGACGCTGAGGAAGCTGGTGAAGAACTACTGGTAGGAAAAGATGAAATCCGACGTGGCCAACTTCTGCAAAACCTGCGACACATGTCAACGACAGAAATCTCGTCACACGAGGCCACCCGGACTTCTGCAGCCGCTCCCTGTTCTGACGGAACCATGGACACACATCTCCATGGACTTTGTCACCTGGTTACCAGTCACACCCGAGGGATATGACGCTATCCTCGTGGTCGTCAACAGGTCTTCTAAAATGTTCCACTTTATCCCAACAACAACCACCGTCACCGCTGAGGGAACAGCACGGCTGTTTCTAAACAACATCGTGCGGCTACACGGCGTACCAAGAACTATCACATGCAATAGAGACGGTCGATTTACCAGCCGTTTTTTGTGAGAACTGATGACTCGCTACAGTAGCAGAATTCAAATTTGGTCACAAAAACGCCCGATCGCCGAAATCGCATATATTTTGGCAGTTTCTACCGCAGTAGGTAAAATCCCACTTCAAGTGGTGTATGGCAAACTTCCTGCCACACAGACTGGACTACAAAGTCGTAGTAACATTCCCACGGTTGACGTTCAACGCCGAGACTTCACCACTCTCAGGAAGGAAACACGGCAAACCCTCGCGAAGACACAAGCAGCGATGAAGCGAGCAGCTGACCGACATCGCAACAAGGACAAAGTCCTCCTCTGCTAAACGAACATAAAACTCCTTGGATCCAACTATTCAAAGCTCAAACCTGTTGTTTTTTTGTCCATGCACAGCCTCAGTGACTCATACTGTGACATCCCGGCTGGTGTACATGCTTGTGCAGACTACTAAGTAGATGGTCGTTGATGTCGATGGGGCGCTGTTTGGTGGATTGGACGTGTCGCTATGCAGCCGAGCATGTGGTTCTCCTCCTCCCCTTGCTTCTGATACTGCACCCTCACACAACCAGCTCCATCGGCAGCTACCCTTGGCTGTCACGCCATCTGTAGTCGTAGTTGGCTCTCAGGAGCAGTGTAGTTGGCGCCTGAGTTCGGGCAGCCATAACTCCTCGTAGTTATTGTTCTTGCTGATTCTGACTGCACGAATGCCTTTACAGCGTGGTTATTCTGGTATGATCCAGTTTTTAGGCAAGACGGACAACGCCCGGGTTTTAGGCTGTCTGGTGTCTGGCAAGGCTCACCTAGGAAATTCTGCTAGCCAGGATAATGCTTGGATTTTCCTGTTTGGCTGGTTTTCTGAGCAACAAGCCTCACAGAGCTAAGGTGGGGCTAGAACTGGGAGGGGTCTCAATCAGTTGCTCATTATTCATTCCTAATCAGTCATTGCTTCATTCCAGTTGCTTTCAGGCGCTAACTCTGGTGCGCGCACTTTTGAGTAACAAACCAGAGCTCTCAGACTTAGACTCTAGTGCAGCAGACTGAGGGGGCAGACTAAGCAACAAGCGTGGGTTCCTGCACGTTACATCAACAACACCACTGTCCCAAACTGTGCACCAGCTAGATTCTTTTTGGCATCAGAGCCATAGAGCAGTTGACGAAGCAGCAACAGCTTTGACGTACAGGTTCGTGACTACGCCGGCGGACCACCCATACGCGCCAGTGCACGGAAAATACTGCCGGATTTTTTCCGGCAGAAATGACCTTCCTGGTGGTAGCGTCATTGTTTTTTCAGAATTTTTCACACGGCCACTGGGCCAGGGGAAATGCTGCTGGATTTTTTCCGTCAGCTCTGACCCCCACATTTGACGCCGGGAGGTGAGCAGCCAGCGAAACGACGTAAGGCAACCTGCTAGCGACGATGCACATGGCGACGTCAACCAGAGGTGTGAGTGTGAGTGACCCGCAGAAGCAGCAGCAGCAGCAGCAGAAGCAGCAGCAGCAGCAGTGGCAGCAGCAGTAGCTGCAGTAGCAGTAGCGGCAGCAATAGCAGAGACGCAGCAGTAGCAGTAGCAAAAGCAGCAGCAGTAGCAGCAGTGTCAGGCACAACTGCAACAGTAAGGAGCAGCAGTAGCGGCAGCATCAGACACCCAAGAGGGAGAGGAAAGAGGCAGGAGAATCTTTTGTAGCTACTGTCCCGTCCTTGCACCTTCCTGGAAGCCACACGTACAAGGAAGAGACGTAGAAGCAAATCGCGTCAGTCACCCACGTCCCCTATGTCCGACTGCACCGGGCTCAAACGGACGTAAAAATTTACGCGCATAGACTTTTTGGAAAGATTAGGCCACAAGCTTTCCGTAGTCACCATAATCGGCTTGGTTGGTGGCCTGTAGCTTCCAGAATTAATTGTCCTGCGTCTCAGATGCATAATGTTTTTAACATTTCGAGTTGAGCATGTTTTTAGGTCGTTTTGGTACTTTTTGTTCACTTTTTCAGGCCAATACTTCCACCACTGCATTCAGCATAGTCAGACACGCCTGTGGTCCAAATTCGTGGTCCAAATTTTGCTTGATTTGGACAACCTTGATTTTTCAGTGTTGAAATTGAAAATTTTAAAATTTCAGGACTTGGTCAAATTTCTGGACTGGAGGTCAAATTTTGCCACCATCCCAAATCAGCCAGAAATGCAGTCTTATTTTTTATTGGACCACTTTCATCGTCCAGCTCTTAACTGGCTGAAGACTGCGCACCAACCCGGCGTGGGGCGGTAGCAGTAGCAGCGATAGAAGTAGCCGTGGAAGCATCGGCAGCAGCAGCACCCAGGGCAATGACAGCCGCAGCAATAACAGCAACAGCAGTGGCTGCAGCAGCAGCAGCATCGGCAGAAGCAACAGCAGTGGCAACAATAGCAGCAGTAGCAGTAGCCATAGCAACATCAGAGGTGTCAACAACCTCAGCAGCAACGATAATGCCTAGCCAGGGCAATGCCGCCGGTACACAGGATAGCTCTGCAGACCCGCCCGCTGCAGAATCCATAGCAAAACTACAACTCCATGTTGATGAGTTACGCTAGATGCTTGCCATAACCAGCACCAGCAAGAATATCCTCCCCGGACAGCCTAGTCCTGCTCTGACTGCAACACCGCAAATAGCTGCGTAGCAGTAGGTGCGGCAACAACAACAGACAGTTACTAGTGTCTTAAGCGCTGGAGTGGCTAGCCCTCTCGACGCAAGGGCTTTGAGTCTCCTCCTCCTACCCTCATTGGAGATGAGCAGTTCCTATATTGGAAACTGCTCTATCGCATCTGGGCACAGGGGGAGGGCCTATGGCCGTACTATACCCTTCTGCACGATGATGCTATCCCGGAGCAGGCGCTTGAGGCTGGCCGTGCCGTCCGCGCACTCTTCCTCGCTGCAGCCGATGCTGACTGCACTGCCCTGGGACCGTTTCTCAGTGACACCGTTGACGACACCAGCGCTGATCCTCGGCAGGCATGGGGGACACGCTGACGCGGCCGTATCGCGCCTCGGCTAGGCAGCAGTCAGTCGCCTCCTGAAAGTGTTCAGCTCCCTTCACATGAGGGAGTCCGAGTCCTTCACCACCTACTGGCACCGTACACACGATATCATGCACCGGCTCAAGACAGCCGCGCCTCCCCCGCTTGCTGTCCTACTCACCATCAAGAATGGTGCCACTCCTGAGTTTGCGGACATTTTTGTCCCCTACGGCCTACCCATCCTCAAGGGTCTGGCAGCCCTGGGTACCTTGATGACATGGGCATACGACCTTTTCCTCAATGTAAGGGAAGCACAAAAGGACACACAGCTTCATTGTGGTGGCTCTTCTACAACCGTTACTGCAACCTCTGGGGGCTCTTCTATCCATTCCCATGGCACGTCCTCCTCCGGTAGTGCCAATGGCAAGAGAAAGCAGGACGGGAAGGGAAAGGGCAAGGGACAGCATTCTTCCTCCGGCAGCACCAACCTGATTTGCCACAACTGCGGCTAGATGGGACACGGATGGTACACGTTCCCCATCCGTACTGACAAGGCCCGCATTGTTGTCGTCTTACGCCATCAGCGTGAGCGTCGCCTTGGTACCTGTGCTGCTACCACATGCACTCCCTTCTCCCCTGGCAGCACTGTGGCCATCACCTACTCCATCCCACAGCCGGCTCCGCAGCCTCGACCGCAGCTTCCACCGTTCCTTCTCCATCAGCAGCACCACCATCAGTATGTCCCACCGTAGCCACATCCATATGCGGTACTGCTGGAGTAGCAGCAGTACGCTCCGACGCAGCCAGTTTACTACCCATAGCCTCCACATAAGTGGAGCTCGTATCCCCCGTCCAAAACTATGACCCAGCAGTCCGTGGCGCCCTTCAACTTCGTTGCTCGGATCCGCCAGCTGCAGAGCTTCATCACCATGTAGCTCAGCGTCACGCCTCTACTCCAGGGAAGTAAGAGTTGTGTGACTGCTAGCCGAGAGGTCTCCCACTGCCAGACAAAGACCGACCTCCGACGGGACCTCGGAGAAGCCACCTGTAGCCCTTCGGGGCTGACTTTGGATGATGTCACATGGTTGGATGACTGGCATGACCGTTTGGCATCTGTCCCATCTGCTCAGCTTGCGACCTCCGTCTCCCTTCCCGCGTCCTGTTTCGTCGCTCACTGTAATGTCACGGCCTCGGTTCGTGACCCTGATGGTACCTGGATCATCGACTCCGGGACCACGCATCACATGACGTCCTGTTGCTAGGCGTTCAGCATGCTTGGTCTCATTGGGTATTCAGAGTGTCTGGACAGGGTCTGGGTAGATCTTGTTGGTCCGTGGTGTTGTTGTCGTTCATTTTTGTTGTCCGTCCATTGATGTATTCGTGACCGATGTGCTGTATGTGCCGGGTTTGGAACTCAGCGACCTGTCTGTCACGGCTGTTGACCTCATGAGCATGGATGTCCGTCACTCCTATGGCATTGGCACTGTTTCCCTTTGCCCGTCTGGTCAGGTCATGTCCCGTGCTGTTTGCCATGACAACCTCTGGCACGTCACTCGACTTCCTTCATCCATGTCCCCTTCCTCGTCCGACACTGCACATGTGTTTGACACCAGTGTTCTTTCCCCCGAGCATGTGCACCTCCTCCACCATCACCTTTTCCACGTACACTCCGATGTTGTCAATGGCATGCTCCGTACCCAGCCCGCGCTCGGACTCGATCCCTCCACTTTCCAGTGGCCTTGCAGCATCGAGTGCATTGACTGCGCTCAGGGCACGATGCACCGAGCCTCCTATCCTGCGTCCTTGTCTCGGGCCACGTACCTGCTGGAGCTCGTCCACTCGGACCTCATGGGCCCTCTCTCGGTCGCGTCTGTTGTCGAGGGTGGCCAGTATGTGCCGACCCTCACGGATGACTACTCCCGTTATCGCTAGATCATTTGCCTCCGTCAGAAGAGCGACGTGGCCTCTGCCATCCATGCATGGCACCTCGCGGCTGAGCGCGAGTGCGATCACACCCTCCGCCATTTTCAGTCTGACCGCGGCGGGGAGTACATGGGGGACACTACTGCCTATCTCGCCAGTCATGGGGTCTGTCATGAGACGTCCGCCCCTGGGACACCGTAGCAAAATAATGTCTCCGAGCGTTGGAACCGCACCATGGCCAATGATGTCTGCACCATGCGTGTCGATTCCGGTTTATCCGAGGGCTTCTTCTTTGAGGCCATGTCCTACATGACCCGGGTGTGGAACCGTAGTCCCCATGGTCCCCTTCCCCACCAGGCTACGCCGTACACACTGTGGTGTGGTCAGCAGGCCGAGCTTTGGCCTGATCGTGTTTGGGGATGCGTCGTGAGCGTCTGGCTCGCCGAGGACCAGCGGGGGTGCAAGCTTTTCCCTCGCGGCCATCTCTGCACCTTCGTCCGTGTCTCGCGTCAGTCCAAGGCATGGCGCTTCTGGGACCTGGTCCGGCATCGCGTTGTTGAGTCCCGCAATGCCCTGCTCTTTGAGGACCTCTTCCCTCGCGACCTCCCTCGCGTCCGGTCTACCTCCTCTCTGTTTCCGTCACTGTCTTCTCGTAGAGGAGATACCTGTTGCACCGCCGCTCTGGCTCCAGTGGCACACGTCGTCCCACCTGTATCCACAGCGCCGGCAGCGGATGGCCTGGATTCTCCTCCATTGCCGCCCACCTCACCGTCCAGTTCCCCTCTCAGTGATGCCGTACGCCCGTCGGAGACGGAGTCTTCCGCTGAGTCCTCAGCCTAGCCTGACCCCTTGGTTGATCTCCTTCCTTCCTCCGATATGCCTGTCCCCGTGGATCTGCCCATGTCTAGTGGTTCCCTGGCAGCAGACCCGGTGCCTACACCCGCCTTGCCACCTCTTCCTCGTCGAGCTCCCTCTGCTGTCACTGGCACCCCGGTACACCAGGTCTAAACTCGTGCTTCTGGTGGCATTCTACGGCTGCGTAAGCCGGCGCCGCCCCCGGGACCGTCAATACACCTTCCTCCCCTCACACTGTTGTGAGCAGTGAGCCCCGCATCAAGGTCCTTGGCCTGACAGCCCTTGGCCTCGTTACTCAGGACACTCACCTTGGCTTGGCCCTCGGCTATGCTCTCATTTCCCAAGAGCATCACCGTGCGGTCTCTGCCACTCTGGCCCGGGCTCCTGCAAGACTTTGTGTTGCCCGTGTGCTGACAACACGGCCTTCCCCACTGGCACCCGACCCACAGAGCCTACGTGAGGCCCGTGCCACCCCCGACGTAGACCAATAGGAGGCTTCCTGTCGAGAGGAGCTCGCTGCCATCAACGAGCACGTAATGTTTGAGCTTGTGGAGCTCCCCCCTGGCCATAAGGCCATCGGGACGAAGAGGGTTTTTTTCTCAAAGTGGAAGCCAGATGGCACCCTAGATAAGAACAAGGCCCGGCTCACCGCCAAGGGCTTCTCCCAAGTTGCTCGAGCGGACTACGACCAGGTCTTTGCTCCGATTGGCCGTTTCACCACCAGCCAGGCGCTCTTCCGCCCGGTCACACAGCATGGTGGGAGCTCCACCAGATGGACGTCAGCAACGCCTTTCTTCACGGCGCTCTCGATGGTGAGGAGCTCTACATGGTCCAGCCCACTGGCTTTGAGGACAGGACGGGCCGAGTCTGGCGACTGCGGAAGGCTTTGTATGGCCTCCAGTAGTCTCCACGGTGCTCGAATATCGAGATCAGTCGTACCCTTCATAAGGGCGGATTTATCTGTAGCACTACAGACCCGACACTCTTCATCACTCCTAGATCTCCCTTCGCTGCGATTCTTGTCTATGTGGACAACCTACTCATCACGTCTCTCAACCTTGCCATTGTCGAGTGAGTGAAGGAGTTGCTCAAGGCAACCTACAAGATGAAGGATCTTAGACCGGCATAGGTGTTTCTCCGCATGGAGATTGAGCACGATCTCGCGCACGGCATCATGCGGGTACATCAGGAAGCGTATGCTCAGACGCTAGCCAACCACTTCGCCGATCTCCTGACGACTATCCCAAGCGCCTCCACCCCGATGACCCTAGACGGGGAGGCAAAGCTGAAGGCCACTGACGCCAGCACCTTGGGTGCCGAGGTGGAAATCACGTGTTTCTGTGCGTCATCGTGTCACTCGTGTTTATAGCCACCACCACACGTGCCGACATCGCCTTTTTCGTGAATGTCCTCACCCAGTTTTCATAGGCCCCACACCAGCTGCACCTTGATGCAACCGATCGCGTGTTACGATATGTGGATTCCACCCCACGCCGAGGCCTCGCATTCCATCGGCAGCTGTCCGTGGTGGCCGTGGGCTACACTGACAGCGACTAGGCATGAAGCCAAGATGGGAAGGGCTGCACTGGTTTGATCTTTCTCATCGGGGGTACGGCAGTGTCATGGCATAGCGGGAAGCAAGGGTGTGTTACATGTAGTATAGTAGAAGTAGAGTACGTGGCTTTGGGCGTTGGTGCATGTGAGAGTATGTGTGACTGTGTCGTTTGTTGGGTGTGTTGCGTCAGCATGTGTCATCTATCATCTTGTATTGTGACAACAAGAGTGTCGCTGCGATTTCCGACAACGATGATGTCCACCATGCACGCACGAAGCACATCAATATTGAGTATCACTATGTGCGGTCCTTGTTGCATGAGGACATCGTTCAAATCGTGTGGGTCGAGACTGTGAAGCAATTGGCTGACTTCCTCACCAAGGCGCTCAAGTGCGACTCGTTCAAGAAAGCTATGAGTATGGTCGGATTGCTACCCTGAATGCATGTGGTGCGACTCATCTACTTGCATGGGTTCTCCTCGCTCATCCTCCTTGTACATGTGATTAGTCTCTTTCGCTCTTGCACTGAGTGTTGGATCGGGGAGCATGGAGGAGCATTACCTTTGCATGCTCATGTAAACTGACGCCATTGGGTCATGGGGGAGTGTTGTTTTTTTGCCCATGCACTGCCTCACTGACTCATACTGTGACCTCTCGGCTGGTGTACATGCTCGTGCAGACAACTGAGTAGATGGACGTTGATGTCGAAGGGACGCTGTTTGGTGGAGTGGATGTGTCGTCGTGCAGCCGAGCATGTGGTTCTCCTCCTCCCCGTGCTTCTGATACTACACCCTCACACGACCAGCTCCATCTGCAGCTACCCTTGGTTATCACGCCATCGGTAGTCGTAATTGGCTCTCAGGAGTAGTGTAGTCGGCGCCTGAGTTCGGGCAGCCATAACTCATTGTAGCTATTTTTTTTGCTGATTCTGACGGGATGACTGCGTTTGCAGCGTGGTTATTTTAGTATGGTCCAATTTTTTGGCAAAACGGACAATGCCCGGGTTTTGGGCTGTCTCGTGTCTAGCAAGGCTCACCTAGGGAATTCTGCCAGACAGGATAGGACGGAGTAGTAACATACCCATCGTTTTGCCAGATAAAGCAGTAGTGTCCATAGTCGAAAATGAACCGACGCCGGTGTCCAGAGTCGAAAACAGAAAGACGGCGGTGTCCATAGTCGAAAACGACATGACAGCGGTGTCCATGTTTTTCGTCGTGCCAGTAAAACGGGCACGGCTGATATATATTTCATGTATATAAGACATTTGACATGGATTTTGACTTTGAGCTTCGCCGATCATCGCGAGCTCGCAGGTGGAGTTTCGCGGCGAAACCTCCCTGCGAGCTCGCGATGACCATGCCAAACCCCCCATTTAAATTAGGGGGTTTGTCGTTGGTTTGGGGGGGGGGTTGCAGGAGTTGGCACACACTGTGATAGACGAAAGGGCATCTGCTGGGCCCCGCTACCGCAGGGCCCGGCAGGTGCCCGGGCAAGTAAAAAAGTATAACCCAAACCCCTTAGTGTAAGTAGGGGGTTTGTCTGATATTAGGGGGGGTTGCGAGATGCGGCGCACGTGTGATAGAAGAAAGGGATTTGCCGGGCCCCGCTACCGCGGGGCCCGGCAGATGCCCGGACAAGGAAAAAAATAAAGCCCAAACCCCCAGTGTAAATAGGGGGTTTGTTGGATATTTGGGGTATTTGCGAGATGCGGTGCACGTGTGATAGAAGAAAGGGAATCTGCCAGGCCCCGCTACCACGGGACCCGACAGATGCCCGGACAAGTAAAAAAATTAAACCCAAATCCCCCAGTGTAACTAAGGGGTATGTCAGATATTGGGGGGGGGGGGGGGG
>SZWC01002247.1:159982-175980 GCA_023375785.1 Penium margaritaceum
GGGGGGGGGGGGGTGCGAGATGCGGTGCACCCTATCGCGAGTTTTGGAGTTCGCACTCGTGACCTCCAAAACTCACGACAAGGTTACTTCTAACATCGACGATGCCAGTGTCAACGTCGTCCACTTTGTCCTCGAAGTCGGCGAAGCCTGACTTCGAGGGCGTGGGTACAACAAAAAACATGGGCACCACTGTCATGTCGTTTTCGACTATGGACAGCGGTGTCTTTTCGTTTTCGACTCTGGACACCGCAGTCAGTTCGTTTTTGACTATGGACACCGATGCTTTATCTGGCGAAACGATGGGCACCTGGGCATTTGTGCCCGACAGGATAATGCTAGGATTTTCCTGGTTGGCTGGTTTTCTGAGTAACAAGCCTCACAGAGCTGATGTGAGGTTGTAACTGGGAGGGGTCTCAGTCAGTTGCTCATTCTTCATTCATAATCAGTCATTGCTTCATTCCAGCTGCTTTATGGCGCTAACTCTGGCGCGCGCACTTTTGAGTAACAAACCAGATCTCTCAGACTTAGACCATAGTGCAGCAAACTGAGGGGGAAGACTAAGCAACAAGGGTGGGTTTCCGCATGCTGCATCAACAACGCCACTGCCCCAACCTGCACACTAGCTAGTTGCTTTTAAACCGTGGTCATTGGGACCGTTTGGGATCGAGCGCATGCAAACCCCTGTGGTTGTACGACTCAAACTCCACGACATCCAGTGTTCCATGTCAGCAGAATCAAGCACTGTCGAGACCCCGGAGAGAACTTCATTGGCAGAGATGTCCCTCCTCCGCCTCCCGGTTAAGTGGACAAAGACACAGAGTACGTCATCGAGGACATCCTCGGCAATCGACGATGAGTCAAGACGACAGAATATCTCGTCAAGTGGCACGACTATGACACCGCATAGAATAACTGGGAACCCTACGACATCCTTCGAGACGTCGATCATCTAATCGACGGCTACTATCGTCGTCTTCAGGCCACAACTATACGCGCGCTGGGATGTAACGACTAAAAGGGGGAGGGAGGGGGGAAGTGTTACGTACCAGACGTACACGAATCCCTAATCTTCTCAAGTGGGTATTTATGTCATTATGCAAACAGCCCATCACGTTGCAAGATCGCGATATTCACTAAGTCGGCGAGGACAAACTGGCCAACTGCCCCGCCCTTAATGGATATTCCGGAACCTTCCGACAGCTTCGGCCACTCTCACAAACTATGAACAGAAGTGTCATGACCTTTTTTTCGACTTCTCGACGCTTCACGATGAATCTGGATTTATAAAGATGCATCTCGCACCTTCACCGTCGATTCTCGAAGACCCCCGTGTTGCTATGTTTGTCTTGGTGACCTCTGGACTTGACACCACTCACATGCAGGCAGGCTACAGTGCTCGACGGCTACTTTGGTGGTCTCAGCTTCATCCCACACATCCCTATGTGCACATATGAATTATCTCGGTGGCCAGTTCCTGAGAGCCACTTTCTTGGCAACCTCACTTTTGCTCTTGGTCATCTTAGTTCTATAGAGCTTGATTTTCTGGTTCTGCTGCTTCTTTCGGCTTGTCATTCGGCCATCCGAGTGCTCTGTACTGTTCCCGGGACCTGTCCAGTCGCTGTTTGGTAGCTCGTAGATGTGTTCTTGGACTTTCCATAGGCCAGCTGGTGTGTGGCTTGTACGTACGCTGGCCTGACCGAGAGTGAGGGGTAAATCCCTCTCTCTCGCTCATTTTTCAACTAACTCTCACATTTCTAAGCGTATCTTCGCCGTCTCTCCACCTTTTCAAGCACTGTCAGTCACGTTGTGTTCTACGCAACGTGCTCACTCACATAAAAGGTTGCTTAGGGGGTTTCTTCATTCCCTCATGGTATCATAGCAGTAGAGAGACTACATGCCTGCACCCCACCATGCAACCCGTAGCATCAGGAACAGGGATGTCTGGGCCGGCTGGGTTGGGTTGGGTGGGGAGTAC
This sequence comes from Penium margaritaceum, assembly GCA_023375785.1. Lineage (NCBI taxonomy): Eukaryota > Viridiplantae > Streptophyta > Zygnematophyceae > Desmidiales > Peniaceae > Penium > Penium margaritaceum. The sequence goes on from SZWC01002247.1 coordinate 161,958, forward strand.
AAGTCCTGACAACGTGGAGGCCCTAAGCTAAGGGCTCACGTCACGCAGTCCTCCGGCAGAGCCGGAGGCGGAATTCTGTCGAGATTTCTCGGCAGCTTCATTCTTCGCTCCTGCTATCTTGGCATCTACCAAACAAAGTGGTGGTGTTCTAAGCCGCAGTAGCAGTAGCGGTTGCAACCAAAGCAGAACCTACAGCAGTAGCAGCCCTTGGCATCTACCTCATCACTGCAGCAGATCTGCCGCATCTGGCGGAAGCAGCGGGCGGCAGCCACTCCTAGCTGTCGTGACGGCAGTCGTCGCAACAATAGCTCCTCCATTCCTACAGAAGTGGTAGCAGCATCATCTCTTGCGACTACCCTCACCTGCAACTGCGAGAGCAACGACAATCGTAGCTACAAGGGGTAGCGGAAGTGGCGTCTGCAGCTAGCTCTAGCGTAGCAGCAACAAAAGTAGCAGTAGCACCAGCAGTGCCAGCCATAGCTCTCAGCAATAGCGCTTGCAGCCTGCAACTGTCTCTGGAGCAACACCAGGAGCAGCTGGTTGTACTTAAAGCTAAACGTGCATTGTAGTACGCCGCAGCAGCAAGAAGCATCCAGCAGCTTCAGCAGCCAGCAGCGAGCATCAGCAGCAGCAGCAGCCGCCTCGAAATTGCACGCAGCTGCAAGCCACACGTCTGCACGCCGCAGCATCAGCTGCTCGCAACACCCGCAACACTCACGGCAGCAGCACCAGCCGACAGCTGCAACCTTGCAATTGCGCGCAGTTGCAAGCCATGCGGTAACTCGCCATGGCATCAGCTGATCGCAGTAGTAGCAGCCAGCGCAACGCATTAGTAGTGACTATAGCAGCATCATGCACATCCATCAAGAAGCTCCACCACTTCCTGCTGCTCCTCGTCGGCTCAGCACGTCGCTGCCGACGGGCTCGTGGTCAAGGAGCCCATCGCACGACGAGTTCGTTGACCATGAGCCCGTGGCAAGACTTCGCTTGGCTTTTCTTGGCTTGGTGTCCAGCACAAACAAAAGACAAGGAGGGGTGAACTCGGGTCCACCCACTCGTGGCCATCTCTCCAGAAGAAACCCCTGGCAGCTGCTTTCCTCTTCTTTAGTCATTGTTCTTATTTTATTTTTGTTATTTTTGCCTTTTTTCTATTTCTTTCTTTTGCATTTGTTTTTTTTTCTCTCCTCTTCTTTCTCTCCTTCTCTCCCACTTGGTCGAGACCCGAACACATGGGGGCGTGTCCCACTGTCTTGGGAGGCCACCATTCCTCGGCTCAAAACTCGGACACATAGGATTTCCCACTTTGGTTGAGACCCGGGTACTCGGGGTTCTGTCCCGGGACCACGGGAGACCTCACACCTGTGGGGTTTGCATTCTCAAACTGAAACACATTGCACGTGCCGAGGACAAGGAACGATCCACCCTTTGTCCCACAGTTGTCCGCGTCACCTTTGTTCCTCGGAGGCATGACATCATCGGTATTGCCGCTACCCGGCACCTCTTGGGCGCCGCCTTACTTTGTTCCAGCATTCGTCGGACCACCGTCGGTGTTGTACACTCCTCCATCGTGTTTTTCCACATCCACATCGGCCCCCATCGCACTCTGTCCCTCTCCTCTCGCGGCCACGACCCGATCCCATCAGTCGCACTCAGAATCTCCATCATCCATCTGTCATCATCAGTGTCGACCGTCAGATGCCTCTTGTGCTGTGAGTTTGGCAGTAGGGTCCAGCGGTCACCACTGTGAGTTGGATGGGTCCCTTCGGGGAGTGTCATTGGACGGTTTGGGTGTGGCTAATGCATGGATAGAGGATTGGCAGTATGTCACGTGCCCGTGTCTTCTAGCCCATTGTCTTGGTCATGCACCATCGTCAACGGCTTTTTCAGGTGCTGTCGTTGTATGTCACATTTCGTCTCCTGCCTGTGTTTCTCGTGGTTTCTCGATTCTTGACTCTGGGGCCACTCACCACATGACTTGTTCCTGTGTTGCGTTTGTGTCGTTGGGGCCTGTTGGAGATGTCTGTTTTGTCCGAACTGGTTCAGGACAGATGTTGCATGTCCACGGCGTCGGTATCGTGCTGTTTGTTGGTCCCTCTGGTGACGTTTTCTTGCCTAATGTCCTGTATGTACATGCAGTTGATGTGAGTCTCCTGTCCGTCCCTACCCTTTTCGACCAGGGTATGGATTTTTTCGCGTCGTGGCGTGGGTACCATTTCGTTGCAGTCGTCTGGACGTGTCATGTTACGTGGCCTTTGCTCTAACAAACTGTATCGTGTGCCTTTGTTTTCACCTAACGCATCCGCCGTTGCCGCTGCTCATACCCATGTCACTCCTACGCTTTCGGCTGAGTACATGCACTTGCTTCATCGTCACCTCTGTCATGTGAGCACTGCTACGATTCACAGCTTACTCCGCCACCAGCCTGCCACTGGTCTGGATGCTGCCACCTTCTTTGCGCCCTGTACCGTTGACTGCATGGATTGTGTGCAAGGCAAAATGCATTGTTCCCCTCTCCCTGTGTCCACGTCTTGCACCCATGGGCCTCGTGCTCTTGTCCATACTGATATCATGGGACCGTTCCCAGTCGAGTTCCTCGGTGGCGGTCGTTATGTCCTCTGTCCGACGGACGACTATTCCTGTTTCCGTCGGATCTTTCCTCTCTGTCTCAAAAGTGATGTCGGTCCCACGATCGAGACCTGGCTTGCCCAGGCAGAACGTGCCTGCCAGCGCAAGCTGCGGGTGTTTCATTCTGATCATGGTGGTGAGTTCATTGGACCAAACCTGCATTTTTTTTCTTACGTTGGTCGGTGTCTGGTTTGAGTCCTCCGCACCCTATTCCCTGCAACAGAATGGCGTTTCTGAGCACTGGAGCCGCACTTTTGCGGATGAGGTTTGTACCATACTGGTTGAGTCTGGTCTGTCTGAAGCCTTCGCCTATGAGGCCATGAAGTACATGACTTGGGTGTGGAACCGGGTTCCTCATGGATCCCTTCCACACCACGTCACTCCGTACGAACGTCGGTACCAATGGCGCGCTGACTTACGCCTTGCACGGGTTTGGGGGTGCGTTGCCGGTGTCTGGCTCCTTGAGGACCAGTGCGATGGGAAGCTCTCCCCACGCGAACATCTGTGTCCGTTCATCGGTGTCTCGCCACAGTCCAAGGTGTTTCTGGGATCCTGAGAGTCGCCGTGTCATTGAGTCCTATGAGGCTCTCTTCTTCGCGAGCAAGTTCAGTCTCGATATTGTCCATCGCGTCCCCTCACTTGGCCCAGTCTCGTGTGTTGTCGGTAGCTCTTGATCTAGCTGGCCCTCGGGCAGCTCTGCGCACTCCCCTGTGCCTCGCGTCTCGCCTGCGCCCCCGGTAACGTTCATCCCGACACCCACATCTGTATCGCTCCCTTTGTTGTTACCTGCATTGTCAACACCTGCATTGTCGCCTGCCTCCCTCCTTGTGTCCGCATCCACTTCTTCCCCCTCGTCTGTGCCTGCGTCAGTGCCCATGACATCACCTAGTGCTATCTCTTCCTCATCACCAGCATCATCTCCTACATCCTCACCTACATCGTTGCCTGTATCATCTAGTGCCTCTCCCCTTCATTCTCAACCCTTGTTGGTTCCTTCCGCAGCGGACCCTGTCGCTCCTCCACTTTCGTTCGCCCATACCCCGTACAGTCGGACTCCAGGTGGTCGTCTGCGTCCCTTGCAGTCCTCCTCTCACACTATCCCCTCTGCTAGTCGGCCTGCGTCCGCTTGTTCGTCTGGCCCGGCCTTGGCTCCTTCCGCTGACCCGCCTGCTCCTGCCACTGGCCTAGATGCGGTTGGTCTAGTAGTGGCTGACGTCCAGCCCAACTTGGCTGTCGGCTATTCCATGATTGCGGACGAGTTTTTCCGTGCTGTCACCGTTGCTGGGTCTAGTCTTGCTCTGCGTCATACCTCTGTCACCACCGCCCTCGCTTCATGTCGCGATACGAGACTCCCGCCTGATCCGGACACTGTCCGCCAGGCCCGCTTCGCTCCAGATGCGTCTCTCTGGGAACAGGCTATGTGTGAGGAGCTCGATGCGATCACAGAGCATGGCGTTTACGACTTGGTGGACCTCTCACCCTGTCAAAAAACCATTGCCGCATGTTGGGTATTCAGGCGCAAGCGTAAACCCAACGGCACGGCTGAGCGTTACAAGGCTCGCCTCACTGCCAAGGGCTTCTCTCAAGTGTCGGGCGTCGACTACAATGCCACGTTTGCCCCTGTGGGGAAATACACGACCGCCAAGGCACTCCTGAGCCAAGTCGCCTAGCATGACTAAGAATTACACCAAATGGATGTCAACAACGCTTTCCTACACGGCCGCCTCGATGAGGAGATCTACCTCACTCAGCCGCCTAGCTTTGACGATGGTACTGGCCACGTCTGGCGCCTTCGCAAGGCGTTGTACGGGTTAAAGCAGTCTCCTCGCTGATGGAACCTCATGATTTCTGCCACCCTTGAGCGCGGTGGCTATCGTTGCAGTCCGGTTGACCCTGCTCTCTTCGTCAATGTCCCTGCAGCACCGTTTGTTGCCGTCTTGGTCTATGTGGATGATCTCCTCATCGCCCCGTCGGATCCACAGGCTGTCCAGGCTGTAAAGGACCTCCTCCAAACTGCGTACAAGATGAAAGATCTCGGCCCTGCCCGTGTCTTCTTAGGCATGGAGATTGAGCACAACTATCAGCGTTGCATACGCACCGTGTATCAGGCCGGGTATGTGCGTACTCTGGGGGAGTGGTTCGCCGAAATCTTGGCGCATGTTCCCCACGCATCTACACCCATGACTCCTACTGGACAGTGCCTCCTGAAGTCCACTGACCCTGTGCGGTTGGGGAAATTGGTCGACGTTACAACCTACCTCCAGGTCATCGGGTCTCTGATGTTTCTCGGCACTACCACACGTGTTGATGCTGCGTTTGCAGTCAACTTCTTGTCCCAGTTCTCCCATTGTCTGCGTCGCCTTCATCTTGAGGCTACGTTGCTTGTCGTCCGCTACGTCGTGTCCACACCCCGTCTCGGCTTGTGTTTTTGTGCACAACCCTCTGTCATCGTTGGTGGATACACGGACAACGATCGGGTCCAGGATCGTGACGCGTGCAGCCAGTCAGGTTACATCTTCCTCATCGGTGGCACCGCGGTTTCCTGGAAGAGCGGAAAGCAAGGGTGTGTCACGCGCAGCTCAACTGAGACTGAGTATGTTGCTCTGGGTGCGGGTGTGTGTGAGAGAATCTGGTTCTGTCGTGTCATGCAGCAGCTGCACCAGCCCATCCGCTGCATCACTCTTCGCTGCAAAAATGAAAGCACTCACCGCATTGCTGAGCACGGTGGCATGTATCACACTCGCACCAAACACATCAACATCGAACATCACTTTGTCTGTGAACGCATTGCGTGTGGTGATGTGCGCCTCATTGGAGTTGACACCCGTCAGTACGCTGCTGACTTCCTCACCAAGGCTCTCTTCAGTGGAAAGTGTAAGGCGGTTGTGCATGCTGTTGGTCTCCAGTCTCTCCGTGCTGATCCCGGCTGATGTGTCCCATTTCTGTCACCTAGCTCTGCTTCCGTGTCTTGTGTTCTCTCGTTGTTGTGGCTCCTTGCTGTTGGTTTGTGAACCACAGCGTCCCTCGTGATGAGGCGTGCACAAGAAGTGGAGCTGTGACAATTTGCATTGTGACTCTTGACAGGAGTGCTATATAGATAGTTCTTGGTGCATGAACGCTTGATTTCCTAGTGCTCATGTGATGGGGTGGGGGGGGCTGAACACCTGGGGTTGTGACTCTTCGGTTGTCTCGGCAAAATCTTGTCGGTGTGCAGGTCCGCAGGATAATGCGATGAGGAGGTTCGAGGTCGAGGCTGTCTGAGCCTCGTAGTGCAAGCAAAGTTGGAGCTCGCCGCCCCTCGCTCGTTACTTCTCGCTCTCCCGCTAGCAGTTCAGTGCCTCGTGACTCATTTTCTCCTTGACTCACTTGTGTTCTGACATACCCTGCATGGCGTAAAACCTTTCTTGGTTCCTCGCCCCACTTTCTTCCATTCCCTTGTCATACCGAGTCTCACTACCCACTGGTATCAGAGCAGGTGAGGGAGGGAATACATCGTGCGCAACATCGCGCGTGCGAGCCTGTTCGCGTGTGACATCTCGCCGTTGCCACCGTCACCGCCGTCGCTTCCGCCACCTCTGCCCCTCTCTAACAGGCGCAGAGGTCCTTAGGGAGGAGGACCTCACTCCCACAAGCCTTCAGCCTCCTCTATTGGTGGCCGACTATAGCACCTCACGAGAAAAACGCGGGTTAGGGCGTACATCCCTCACCCACGGACCTCTCCTTTCGTCGCGACACTCACGAGCTGCAATCTTCGCAGTCGGTCCTCCCACCGCACTCCCGTGCTTCTGTTACAGGGATCCTCAAGTTGCATCGCCCGCGTAACTGCACCAATAGCAGTCACACGGCGACAGCCACGACCCCCACAACTACAGCCGCTTATGCGTCTGGGTGCCAGCAGCAACTATGTCAGTTGCAGCAGCCTAGACTGCGGTTTTCTTCAGCAGCCACAGCTTCCTTCAACTGCTGTGACAGTCGCCTTTCATGCGACGTCCACCTCTACACCTGCAGCAGTACATGCAACAGTAGCAGCATTGTCCACAGTAATAGCAGCATCAGGAGCAGTAGCAGCAGCAGCAGCAGTTTCAGCAGTAGCGTTGGCAGCCACGTCAGCCACAGCAGCAACAGACGCATTGGCAGCCTCCACTGCAGTGCCAAGTCCACCCGCAGCAGTACACGCAACAGTAGCAGCATTGTCCACAGCAACAACAACATCAAGAGCAGTAGCAGCAGCAGTTTCAGCAGCAGCTTGGCAGCCGCGTCAGCCACAACAGTAGCAGAAGCATCGGCACTTGCAGTAATAGCACGGGCAGCAGTAGTAGCATTGGCACCAACAGCGTGGCAGCCACTTTGGCCCCAACAGCGGCAATATTGGCTGCAGCATAAGCAGCAGCACGCGCAGACGCCGCAGCACTGTTTGCAATAGCGCTGGCAGCCGCATCAACTACAACAACAGCAGCATTGTCAGTGGCCGCAACAGCAGCATCACGCGCAAAAGCGTGTTGTTTTTGCAACAGCGCTGGCAGCCGCACCAGCCTCAACATCAGCCACATCGGCAGTAAAGTGCACCGCATCGGTGGTGCTACCTCCACCACGCTGGCTCTTTGTGACACTCACTGCGTGCTTCCTCCTCGTGGTTACTACGAGGGAGGGCCACCGCATCGTCACGTAAGACATCGCAGAGGCATGAGTAGCGACCGAGCGTCTGCGTCCACGGCAGCGTCATCTACTCGGACTGCTCGCCACCAACCGGTAAGCGTCTCCCCACCTCTTTCTCCTGGGGGGGATCCGCAGCCGTAGGTCTCTCCCAATCTGTACGTTGCCTTTACCAAGGACGTCGTTGGCATTGTGAGTGCCCTCACTCGAACGACTGCAATAGTTAGAGACGCAGCTACAGCAGCCGCCGCTACGTTTGCTGCTACCGTTAGAGCCTCTTGTGCACCTGCCTCGACCTCAGCAGGACATGCAATAGAGGCGTACACAGAAGCTACGGTTGTCGTCGGTCCCATTGCTGCACCAGCCGCTGACATAGGGACCCAGATTTCTACAGCAGCATCTACCGTTGCATCTGCGACAGCCTCATCTGCATCTGCAATAGCGATGGCTACATCTTCCATCCGCACCTCGACGGCCGCCGCTGTCACTGCAGCAGCATCTACTCCATCTGCCGCCTCCAGCTTTGTCACTGCGTTGGTCTCCATCGCTGCAGTTATCACCACCATCAGTGCTACCTTTATCACTTGAGCGCTTGCTCTGGTGGTGCCAGTCGCCTCCACTGTTGCCATTATCTCCGTTGCCTCCGCTGTTGCGGTTCCACCGCTCTTAGCCTTCCTGCGCAGTCCGTCTCCTCCCGTCACTGCATGACTCTCTATCTTGCATGCTTTTGTTCCCTACTGCCTTCTCTTGTTCTCTCTACGGTGGCTTGTTCTCTCTGACTCGAGGTGGGCTGTCCTGCAGCGTTCAGCTACTTTGCCTCAGGCACCCCCACTTTTCCCACGCCCACTGGGACTGGGGAAACTCTGCCCAAATCTGTCGGGCAGAGCCCTCACGTCGTCACCATGCCTGGTGATGACGAGTCAGTCATCGCTACCCTTCAGCGTCAGCTGAATCTCGCCCGCGAGGCTCAGCAGGAAGCTGAAGATTGCCTTAAGTTGGTAGAGGATAATCGTGCAACCTTCGTTGATGAAGTCACCGCTATTGTCTTCCGTCGCCTCCCTGTCGTGTCTGCAGTCCCGCCTGCTGGTTCCAATGCCACTCCCGCCGCTGGCACCCCCTCTAGAACTTCTGCCTCCAGCACTTCTGTCGCTGCTCAGACCAGTCACCCCACTACAGCTGCCCCTCCTCCTACGCCTCGCCAGCATGACTTCTTCTCGCAGCCGCCTTCCCTCTCCTCTGGGCTCGCCTTCACCTCCTAGGAAGTGCACTTTAGCGCGTGGGCTCAAGGGGAGCAGCTGTGGGAGTACTACTCCCCAGCTATTGATCCCTTCATTCCCCTTACAACTGAGTCTGCCCGTGTCGTGCGCGCCCTCGTCACTGCCGCTCCTAAGTCACTGATTGATGATGTCAGCACGTTCAATGCTGACCCTACTGTAAAGCGTCTGGCGGACCCTTTCAGTGCATATGCCATGCTGCGTCGTCGCACCACTGTCACTGGCCAAGCCGCTCAGAGCACTCTCACAATCCAGTTCAACACGCTTCTCATGCGTAGTGACAAGACCGCTGATGCATACTGGTCTCGCGGTCTCAAGCTCCTTCACGAGCTTGGCAAAGCAGCGCCTGGCCAGCTCTCTGTCGTCCTCACTATGGTCAACGGCCTCATCCCGGAGTTGTCCGACCTCCTTCACGACGTCAAAACAGACGAGCTACAACAACTTGCCTCACAGCCCGTTCCCCGGGATTCGCCGCCTGGGGTAGGGGCTCTCTGGGATTTCACCTCCAAGCGCCTTGCTGCCAGGTGGACCAACCTTCAAAACAAGTGCCTCCGCCGTTCCGCTGTCACAAGTGTTGTTGCACTCACCACAGCTGCTATACCCGCTTCTTCCTCTGCTCCTTCCTCCTCTTCCTCGCCTGCCCCGTCCTCTACTGCTTCTGTCCTTGCCTCCTAGGGACGTGGAAAGGGCAAGGGGAAGGGCAACGGCAAGGGGAAGGACAAGGGTAGCACTCCTTCCTCTCGGACTCCCGGTGTCGTCGTGTGCTGGAACTACGGCTCCTCCGAGCATTCTGCCCGTTCCTGTCCTGCCCCTCCGGACGATATTCATCTCGCTCGGGCCATGTGCACACATTGGGCTCACACTTCTCGCTCTTCCTCCACGCCGTCACCCTCTGCCTCTCCGGCCTCTTGGCATCCGCCTTCCACCACCTCTGCTCACGCCCACTCTACCACAGGCATGCCGTTCTTTCAGCCTCCTGGTCCCTACCCTTGGGAATGGCTTCCTCCATCCGATGCACCCTCTTATTCGGGTCCTCCCTCCCCCTACTACACACCGTTGCCGTGGTTCCCTTCTTCCTCGGGAGCGTCTACTCCGGCCTCGCCGGCGTCGGTGGACGGTGACCGTGGTGATCGGGAGTACCAGCTGGAGCAGTCCCTTCTTCAGCTTCCACGCCTTCGCGATCAGGGAGGTGAGGGTGTTGCATCGACAGCCAGAGGTCTCGCGTGTCAGACGGACAGTTTCCTTTGTGGGGACCCCCCCGATCACGTTCTGGGCTCGTTGAGTGTGTCCGTCCCGTGGATTGAGCACTGGCAGTCTGTCTTCCTTCCTCGTTGTCTCTCCCTCTGTGAGTCACCTATCTCCTCCAGGTCCTCTGTTGGCATTGTCGCCACCTCTGGCGTTCTCCCCTCTGTCCGTGTCTCCAGTGGTTTTTGGGTACTTGATTCCGGGGCCACGTACCACATGACGTCCGTTCGGTCCTCGTTCGTCTCATTGGACCCTGTCGGGTCTGTCCGCTTCGTCCGCACTGGGTCCGGTCAGTTGCTCCCCGTTCAGGGCGTTGGCGTTGTCCGTTTCGTTGGTCCCAGTGGTGCCCTGTATTTGCCAGACATTTTGTACGTGCCTTCGCTCGAGCTCAGCTTGCTGTCTGTGTCATCCCTCGACGACCAAGGTATGGATTTCACTGTCAGCCGTGGTCTTGGCACTGTTTGTCTGCGTCCCTCTGGCCGTCCTGTCTTACGTGGCGTGAAGTGTGGTCGGCTTTACCGTGTTCCCTTGCATGCCTCTTCTTCTTCCTCCGTCCCAGGGTCTACGCTCGCTCATGTTCCACCATCCCTCTCTCCTGACCTTGTCCGTCTCCTGCATCGTCGCCTTGGCCATGTTCATTCTGCGGTCGGTACGTCTTATGTCTCACCGATGATTTCTTCTGGTTTCGCTGGGTGTTCGCCCTTCGTCAGAAGAGCGACGTCTGCTCCGTCATTGAGTCCTGGCTGGTGCAGGCTGAGCGCACGTGTCAGCGGTCGTTGCGAATCTTTCGTAGCGACCGTGGTGGCGAGTTCCTTGGTCCTACCGCCCGCCTCCTTCAGTCCCGCGGGGTGTGTCTAGAGACCTCTGCTCCATGCACACTCAAGCAGAACGGAGTCTCCGAGCGTTGGAATCGTACTTTGGCCGACGGCGTCCGCACCCTCTTGTCCGAGTCCGGCCTGCCCCCGTTCTTTGCCTTTGAGGCAATGAGCTACATGACGTGGGTCTGGAACCGCGTCCCCCACGGTCCTCTTCCCCGCACGGTCACGCCCTTTGAGCGCTGGTACGGCACTCGTGCTGACCTGCGTCTCGCTCGAGTCTGGGGCAGTATTGCCTCCGTCTGGCTCCCCGACGACTTGCGTGACGGCAAATTGTCTCCTAGTGGCCACCTGTGCCCCTTTCTGGGTGTGTCTGCCCAGTCTAAGGCCTGGCGTTCCTGGGATCCCGTCCGTCAGCGCGTCATCGAATCCCGTGATGCCTTGTTCTTTGAGTCTGTCTTCCTTCGTGACCTCAGTCGCTTGCCTCCTGCCTCCTCTCTCCTGCCTCTCTCTCGGCTCGGAGGGGGTAGTCGGTCCTGCCACCCGTGTATTCCCTGCTGTTACACCGCAGCTCTCACCCTCGTTGCAGTCCTCGTCGTCCGATCCGGCACACTGTTCACCATCCTCGTCATCTGGTCATGCACCAGAGTCTTCCCCATCCTCCAGCAGCTCCTCTGCTGCCCCGTCCTCTCCTGTCACGCACTCTGTCCAATCAGCTACGCCCACCTCACCTGTTTCTCCTTCCAGTCCAGTCACACCTCCAGTGGCCACCTCACCTGTCTCTTCCCTTCCTCCTGTGGCCGCTCCATCTTCGCCACTCACCTCCACTGGTCCTGCCCCGGTCTCCCCTTTCGTCCGAGGAGGGCGTCTTCGTGCGCTCCCTCAACGCTCTCGCGCTGCGGTCCTAGCACACCCCCCACAGTCTGAGACGGGGCAGTCTCCTGTCCTCCCTATCGGCATGGATGCCCTGGGCTTGGCCACAGGGGTTGTCCACCCCAGCTCGGCCCTTGGCTATGCTCTCCTTGTCTCAGAGCATGGACACGCATTGGAGGTGTCTTTCTCGAGCAGCATTGTAGAGTGTCACGCTGCGTCAGCCACCACAGCTCTACCACCTTAGCCAACCATGGTGCGTCAAGCACGTTCTTCCACTGACTCCCAACACTGGGAGGCGGCCATGCGTAATGACCTGAACACGCGGTCTATGAGTTGGTTGACTTGCCGCCTGGTCGCAAGGCCATTGACGCTCGCTGGGTCTTCCGACGGAAGTACAAACCCAGTGGCGCTCTTGACAAGTACAAGGCGAGGCTCACGGCAAAGGGGTTCTCCCAGGTCCCATGCATCGACTTCGATGAAACATTTGCACCGGTCGGGCGATACACCACAGCAAGAGCGCTGCTGAGTCTCGTGGCTCACCATGACTGGGAGCTTGAACAGATGGACGTGAACAATGCATTCCTGCACGGACGGCTAGACGAGGCGATCTACATGGTCCAGCCTCCAGGCTTCTCCGATGGCACTGACAGAGTCTGGCAGCTGCAGAAGGCCCTCTACGGCCTGAAGCAGTCGCCTCGGTGTTGGAACCAGGAGATCACGTCCACCCTCGAGAAAGGAGGGTACCAACGCATTGCGGTGGATCCTTCACTCTTTGTGACTTCACCTTCTGTGTCGTTCGTGGCTGTCCTCGTATATGTGGACGACCTGCTGATAGCATCGCCTAGTCAGGATGTTGTCAGGTCAGTGAAGAACCTCCTACAGTCCTCGTACAAGATGAAAGATCTTGGTCTTGCTCGTGTCTTCTTGGGCATGGAGCTTGAGCGTGACAGGGCACATCGTACTCTCCACGTGCACCAGGCTGCGTACGTTCGTAGTCTGGGAGAGCGCTTTGCCTCCCTGCTTGAGTCCACCCCCACAGTGTCGACACCTATGACACCAGCTGGGCAGAGGTTGCTGAAGACACTGGACGTGTCTAAGCTGGGGGAGGTGGTCGACATGATAGACTATCTCCGCGTCATCGGGTCCCTCATGTACCTGGCGACGACAACCAGAGCAGATGTCGCCTTCTCAGTGAACTTCCTGGCCCAGTTCTCCCAGTGCCCTAGAGCACAACACCTAGAGGTTGCACTGCGTGTTGTCAGGTACGTCCTCTCCACTGCCCGGACCGGTCTGTGCTATCGGGCACAACCGTCAGTTGTAGTCGATGGATACACAGATAGCGATCGGGCTCATGACACAGATGCTCGTAACCGTACAGGCTACATCTTCCTGGTCGGAGGGACCGCTGTGTCGTAGAAAAGTGGCAAGCAGCGCTGTGTGGCACGCAGCTCCAGTGAGGCTGAGTATGTTGCTCTTGGCGCTGGCACGTGTGAGAGTGTTTGGCTGTGTCACTTATTTCAGCAACTGCGCGTTCCTATCCGTTGCATCACATTACGCTGTGACAACCAGAGCACCAAAGCAATTGCTGAACATGATAGCATGCATCACACACACACACGAAGCACATCAATGTTGAGCATCACTTCGTGCGTGAGCGCATTGCTGCAGGAGATGTCCGGATCGTTTGGGTCTACACACGACAACAGAGAGCCGACTTCTTGACGAAGGCACTCAGCAGCAATGTCTTCAAGGCAGCAGTGCATGCAGTGGGACTGTTGTGTCTTCGTGGTGACCCTGGATGAGTTGTTGTCTTGTGCATGTGTACAGTCGTTAGTCACATCTTGTGACACGTGTGGTGCGCTTGTGCTTGTGTGCGTCGGCTATGGGTCATGGGGGAGTGTTGGTTTGTGAACCACAGACATGTCATGACCTCTGGCCTCGCTGCACACTCACCTCATTGATGCAGGTGACTGATGCTGGAGTGACTCTGGCACTGACATCACAGCGTCCCTCGTGATGAGGCGTGCACAAGAAGTGGAGCTGTGACAATTTGCATTGTGACTCTTGACAGGAGTACTTTATAGACAATTCTTGGTGCATTAACGCTCGGTTTCCTAGTGCTCATGTGATTGGGGGGGGCTGAACACTCGGGGTTGTGACTCTTAGGTTGTCTCGGCATAATCGTGCCCGTGTGCAGGTCCGCAGGATAATGCGGCGAGGAGGTTCGAGGTCGAGGCTGTCTGAGCCTCGTAGTGCGAGCGAAGTTGGAGCTCGCCGCCCCTCGCTCGTTTCTTCTCGTTCTCCCGCTAGGAGTTCATTGCCTCGTGACTCGTTTTCTCCTCGACTCACTTGTGTTCTGACATACCTTGCATGGCGTAAAACCTTTCTTGGTTCCTCGCCCCACTTTCTTCCATTCCCTTGTCATACCGAGTCTCACTACCCACACTTGCTACTTATCGTGGCCTCGTTGTCGCGTGTCTATGCCCCGTGCCCAATTATGGCATCAGGCGTCTACGAGTCATGGGGGGGGGGGGGGGT
>SZWC01002247.1:176046-193214 GCA_023375785.1 Penium margaritaceum
GGGGGGGGGGGGTGTTGCTTTGCTCGTCTTGGTGACCTCTGGACTTGACGCCACTCACATGCAGGCAGGCTACAGTGCTCGATGGCTACTTTGGTGGTCTCAGCTTCATCCCGCACATCCCTATGTGCACACATGAATCTTCTCGGTGGCGAGTTCCTGCCAACCACTTTCTTGGCAACCTCACTTCTCCTCTTGGTCCACTATAGAGCTTGTTTTTCTGCTACCACTGCTTCTTTCGACTTTTCATTCGGCCACCCGAGTGCTGTGTACTATTCCCGAGATCTGTCCAGTCGCTGTTTGGTAGCTCGTAGATTTGTTCTTGGACTTTCCATAGGCTAGCTGGTGCGTGGCTTGCCCGTACGCTGGCCTCACCGAGAGTGAAGGGCATATCCCTCTCTCTCGCTCATTTTTCAACGAACTCTCTCATTTCTAAGCGTATCTTCGCCGTCTCTCCACCTTTTCAAGCACCGTTAGTCACGTCGTTTTCTATGAAACGTGCTCACTCACGCAAAACGTTGCTTAGGGGGTTTTTTCATTCCCTCACCTTGACCTCTCGACGGGCCTTCTCGAATCCGACCACTCGTGACGCGACTCCGCACGCGTCGCTCGAAAATCAACCCAACAACCTCGACTATGCTGCATTCGTAACTCGACACGTGCATATACATGTTTGACCATTTCGACACTTTTCATCAAAGTACACTTACCACTGATTATGAATTTCTCAAGTTTCACAACTTTTTAATCACATTGTTCTCGAAAATTCTACTTTTTCACTATATACGCTCCGTTCGGCGTAACACACAGCACCTACCAATCGCTTGGCTTAGCAATGGGTTATCTTCTTTAAAGCGTTTTTACGCGGGGCAGAAAAGATCTTCGTCTGGGTGTCAACGGCAGTTTTGCTCTTCGTTTGTGCTGGAACGTTATGCACTGTCCCCTTGCCTCGAGTTGGATGTCTAGTTCACGCGGCACGGTTTTCAGACTGGAATGGACGTGGAAAGTATGAATGACAGGTTGGTGAGGCCCCCTTGGACCCAGATATTTGATGGGATGCCTTTTCTTCGCATCGTCCAACCCTCGTCGTGGTCGCAAAAGCGTCCAGGTTTTCGTCGTCCTGCTCTTCAAATTCCTGATTGTTTTCAAAGCATCCGATAGTTGTTTTAAGACCTGTTCCCATAGTGAATAATAATGTTATCTAAGAACGAGGACTTCGGAGGTCACCATACACGGAGAGAACGACGTCAACAATCAGATCCGTCTCGCATTTCCGTCTATCTACGCAGAGAAGAGGCATGGGGAGAGGAAAATCATTAGCTCAGTTGCATCTTTTCGTGAACCACGAGAAATTGCTCATTACCCACTGTGGCAGTGAAGTTAGTCAACTGCGGATCGAGGGGGAAAATTAACACGTGAATGAAGAGGACCCAGAACCTCTCTTTCTTTGCACCACACTTGCTGGCTGATCCTGAACCGTCGATGGAGCAATAGTGCAGCAAGCGTGGCGGCCGACCATGGCGCTACGTGGCCGAAGGAGGCGCTCTGGGGGACTGCCGAGACGGTTACCGCCTGAGGTCCGATCGCCAATGACTTGCGGACGGGTGAGAGGTGATGTCGGGCCGTCTCCTTTGCCGCCGAAGTAGGCCGTGGACGCATCTCGGACGTTCAAGAACCCGGCTTCAAGTCGGTCTTGCTGCAGTGCTCAGCCGGCCGCGGCTTCCCCCAACGCTTTTGCTGGGAGATAGTGCGGCAACATCGAGTTGGTTCCAACTCGAGTTGCAAGGGGTACGAAGGACGAATACGACATCGTATACAGCCTCACTCTTCAGTACGGATGCCTAATTCCAACTTCAACTCATGTTTCGCGCATGGCACCCTAGTTTGCGTTGTGAGTTTCACAACTTTCTGTCCGATCTGGAGTTGCAACCGAGGGAGTCGATTGCAACTCCGTGCATCACTCCCGATCCCGTTGTTTGGACATGTCGCAAGTTGATGGACCTTTTTACCAGCGAATTTTCGGCTACAAAACGTCCCGTCTCGGCGAAACAACTTNCAGAGAGTGCGCATTTTCCTGTGCCGAAGTCCACTCCAGGCATGAGCAACAAGGGCATGTGACCATGAAATGTTGTCCTGAGATGAGAATTCAGTGGCCTTTGATCATGTGTTGATCGTCTGTGCACTACATTTCAGGTTGTGGCAGACAAATGTTTTCCTTGCCCGGTGATGTTTTTTTACCACCAGGCAATGTTTTTTGGAAAATTTGGGACATGGATTTCCTCTTTCGTGGTCCGGTACACGAAATTTTGCAGCAGGTCGCAGCGACACTAGGCGGGATTCAAGCGACAACAAACAGGGGAGTGTGCGGCGATAAAGAGTTGCATCTGCAGTCTTCGAAGGTGCGGTGAGGTGAGCTCGTAACCTGTTCGAACTACCCAACAGCCTAGCGCGAAAGCATTGTGAGTGACGTCATTTTAGTTGGTTGGAGTTCGTACCAACTCCGGCAGCGACGATGGTAATTTCCAACTCGAGTTGGAACCAACTCGATGTTGCCGCACTATCTCTGGACTTTTGGGCGGGCTCGCACATGATTCGCAAGGAAACAAGTGACTTCGGTGTTTCCGTCCAGCAGCCCTCAAAATTTCCGTTTGGGACGGCAGCCCTTGTACTCGAACCCTTTCGCCCATCGGCGCTCAACCTCCAAAACCTCCCGAGAACACACTCTGCCCGTTTCATTTCTACAGGCACAAGCAAAATTTCCGCGAGTCCAGACGCCGAAATTTCTGGGAGGTAGCGTGCGCGGGATCGGGGCTACTGTTGCAACACGGCCGTCGCTTGGGCTGCCGTTCGCATCGCTCGCCATCATCCGACTTTCCCGAGTCGTGGCAGCCTTGGCTGCCTACCACGCGCCTCTAACTGCAGCTTAGGCAGGACAGCCAGCTGCTGCTTCTGCTGCTTCTTTAAGGACGAGATGCTGATCCCAGCAGCTCCGCTTCAAACGGTGACGCGTGTGGTTTCCTGTGACGAGCCGACTTTGTCGCGCCTAATCCGCGACGTGTCCCTCCAGCTGTTGCTGCCACCGGCCTCGACTCCTGTCATCCTCTGCGACGGTTCACCCACTTACCACGACACAGTCGGAGCAGTAGCAACGCCCGCGTATACAGCAAAGGGGACCGGAGAAGTCACCGACTTGCGCGAACCGATTCAACGGCCAAGGCCATCCCTTTCTCGTTCAAACATGCACTGATGCTCTCCGTAGTGATCACTACAGAGAAGTCACCGTAGTTGATGCCTTATCTGTTCACCTGCAGTCACTCTCCACATTGAAAAGCTTGCAACCCTGCGGACTGTGTCTGCCATTCTCGGCTTGTTCCCACCGCCCTTGTCTTCACGCCATCTCGGTCACCGTTTCCAAGGCTTAGAGGTCCTGTCCAGCCCTGTTCCAAACTCCCGGAGCCGATCGTCACCCGATCGCCTTCCCCGCTGTGCGGTGGGAGTCGGACAAGTGCGAGGAAGACAGGACTCAGGTCTGGTCCGGGACGCAGGGGGGAGGAGCCCCGAGCAAGCCCTACGAAGTCTCACGGACCCAGGAGGTGTGTCCCCCTTCGCCTCAATCCCGCCGGCGTGGGTCCTCCGCCGCGAGAGTATCGTAGGCCTCCATCGGGCCTCCTCCGCCCTGAGGACTCCGCGAGAGCAATCTCAAACGGGTGAGCAGAAGCGATCGCGCGCACTGACGCCGGCGATTTTGGGGCCCGCGGGTACTGCTCTTTGCGGTATTGAGGAAGGGAAGGCTGAAGGCGGACGAGGATAAGCGGGCACAGAGCTGTTGGTGGGTTTTCTCGCAGCGGAATGGCCGTCGCTGCGGCGGAACTTGCTGAATAGACTGTGTCTGGCTGTTCGTGACGCCGAGCCTAGGCGCCTAACCAAGTCAGGTCGGTGTCTTTTGCTGATCGTCCGCAAGCGCCCTCATTCATTCTGGATCTTTCCTCCCAGCCACCGAACCGCTCTTGCCGGCGCGCTGGCTGGAACCTTCGGACAGGCGGCGGGCAGAACAAAAATAACACGGAGTTTCGAGGAGCAGCTCGCACTAGGCTCTGACGCGCCCTCTCGTCGACCTGACTGAAAACCCTCGTAGTAGTCGTTACTCACATCCTCCTCCGAGACACCTCCTCCTCCTCCTCCTCCTCCTCCTCCTCCCCCTCCCCCTCCTCCTCCTCCTCCTCCCTCTTCTCTTCCTCCTCCTCTCCCCACTCTCCTCCCTTGCCTCCTCTGCCTCCTCTTCCTTTTTTCGCGAGGTGGAGAAGCGGCTGCTAAAGCGCCGAGGGCTGGCAAGGACTAGTGAGGGAAGGATGGAGGTGCAGCGCGCCATGATGCAGCACTTCCGCAAAGAAGGTCCATTGCTCCACCATCAGCAGCAGCAGCATCAGCAGCGGCAGCAGCAGCAGCAGCTGCTGCTACTGGTTGATCAGGAGTTTCTGCCACACGAGGTGGAGGAATGGGCGCCAGCGGTCACAGGTGGGAGGACCACCCGCACCGCACATTTTCAAATGGAACTTGAAGGCAGCGTGGGTCTTTACCAAGAGCACCAGCGTGAGCAGCAGCGGCAGAACGTCGGCAGCACTAACAACAGTAGGACAGGGCACTACCACCACAACGGGCTCCAGCAGTTGCAGTTTCAGCAGCAGCTGCAGCAGCAGCATCAGCACCACCATCCTCATACGCATGCGCAGCAGGCGGTCGCACAGCCGCTGCTGGCCTCCGAGGACCAGCCGCCGAACCTCCCGCAGCAGCAGCCCCCCTTACTGCCATCGGCGGGCGACTGGACGGGGTTGGATGCCCCTGTTGAGCCGCGCAGGCGGTGGGCGCGGGGCCCACGTGGCGACGGCCTTTCCGCAGCAGCAGCGGCAGCTGGCACGGGATCGGCTGCCTTGTCCTGCCCTGGTGTGTCAGGCGCGGCATTGGCGGGCGCAGGCGCGGTTTGTTCGGCTGTGGAGCTGGAGCCGATGTACACGGAGGACCACAGGGTGCTGTGGGTGGAGCGGTCGGAGGATGGGAGGGAGGCCTACGTGTGGGTGACTCTTCTGGCTGCAGGCTTTGTGATTGGCTCCTCGGGTGCGGCAGCCAGGCAGATTGGCCACGTTACTGGGGCTGTCGTGCAGTCATGGACAGAGACAGCAGCGACTGCGATGGCGGAGTGGAGCAGCTTCAGTCGCAGCAACAGTGGTCAGGGCGGAGGCGGCAGCGGTGGTAGCGGTGCCCTGGTTGGCGGTAGTAGCAGCAGCGGCGGCGGCGGTGGCAGCAGTGGTGGTGGTCGGCCCGGGGGCGTGGGAGCATGCTCCTTGGATCGGGCAGGCACAGGCCATGTGGGTTCAGACGGCTTTAATGGATCGGGGGCGGAGGGACTGACGGGGACGGAGCAGGTGAGGAAGTTTCGGGTGCAGGGAAGGAGAGACAAGGTGGAAAGGGTGATTCGTCTAATCCATGGCGCGGTGGACAAGTACAAGGAGCTGTGTCGGCTCAAGCGTGAGGGCCTGTTTGTTCTTCGCGAGCATCACATTGACGGCGTCGACTTCCAGTACCAGCCGCCTCCCCGCAAAGCACTACATGGGGCAGGCGGTGTCTCCATCCTGGGTGGGGGCATGCGCAGCGGGGTGAAGAACGTGGGAGGTGTGGTGAGGGCCGCGTGGATTGCAAGCAGCAGAGGCAGGGTGGATGGCGCGTCTGGCTCTGGCCCGCTGTTGCCTACGACTGGCGATGGCGTGTGTGTGGGAAGTGGCAGGGCCAACAATGGTGGAGTTCGGAATTCTTGCGGGAACTGGGTGCCCTACTCAGCATCTCCTTCCGCCGGCGTTGACATTGTGCCTGAGACCTTTTCCATCCATGAACGACAGCAGAAGCAGCCGCAGCAGCACCAGCAGATGCACATTGAAGGGAAGCCGGATGTGGCTGCTGCTGCAGGTACTGTTGGCGCATGCAGAGGTACGCCGTGCCATCAAGGTGGAGATGTGGCTGCTGGCCACGGTTCTCACGCTGCCAACGCTTCCTCTCCACTCGCTTCAGACTGGCTGTGCCTGCGGCTCAGGAGCCTCACCATGCCGCCATATCCAGCGGTGGGGTCTGCTCCAGCGGTCAGTTCTTCTGGCAATGCAGCTGGGCATGACCAACTGCACCTGGAGAGGTCAAAGACTGTTTCGTCACCCGTCTCGCGACAGCAGCGGAACGGCTGCACCCAGCAGCAGCAACTGCAGCAGAAGCAAAGCTTGCCGACATGCTGGTCAACTGCTAAGAAGTGGTCGCAACCTTTGCAGACAGCACCCAACAAGGGTCGTGATCAGCAGAATCATGCTCAGCAGTCTCAGCAGCAGCAGCAGCAGCAGCAGCAGCAGCTGCAGCAGCAGCAGCAGCTGCTGCAGCAGCAGCAGCTGCTGCAGCAGCAGCAGCAGCAGCATCAGCCGCAGCAGCTGCAGCAGCTGCAGCAGCCGCCCTTGTCTGAGCAGGAGCAGGAGCAGCCGGGTGAGGCACTCCTCCTGGCAACAGCCCCATGGCTGGAGGACTGGGAGTGGCAGAGAAAGGGGGGTAGGAGTGGCCAGGCTTCTGGAACTCAGAAGGGGGAGGGGGATGGAGATTTGATCGGAGGAAGTGGTGGTTGGGGCGACGGTGCTTGGAGCAGCATCGACATGCAGATCTGCAGCAGTAGCAGCAGCAGCAGCAGTGGCAGCAGCAGTGGTGGAGGGAGCAGGGGATGTAGCAGTCCACGATGTGAGGAGTTTGATCAAGGGGTGACTGCTGAGGGTGTGCTGGAGGATGACAAGGGTGTCACGGCATATGGCAGTGGTGGGTGTGGCGAGCAAGAAGGCCAGCAGCTGCTGCACGTGCTCTCCAGGTTGAGTGTTGCGGGTGAGGCTGGGAAGGTCTTGCCGCGGCAGGTGGGGCCGGCACCATCCCCCTGGTCATGGGCGCCACCAACTGCTGGGGTGGGGAGTGTGGATGAGATGGCAGGTGAGGCGGAGCAGCTGTGGGGAGGCGGGCTTCTGTTGCACCCGTCTACTGGAAGGAGGGATGGAGGTGTCAAGTTCAGCGACTCACAGAGTGGGCGGGGATGGGTGAGGGGTGGACAGTCTGCGCTTGCGCCTGGCTGGGGAGCGTATGGGCTGTGGATGGGGGAAAACCGCGGCCTGTGGCAGCAGAGGGAGCTGTGGATGGGAGTGAAGGGGGACTGCAGTGTCTCTGAACTGTCTGATTCTCTGGGCCCCACCAGCTCCACGACTTGGGAGGGAAAGTCGCTGCCCTATCAGAATGCCACGGCATGCACGGTCGGTGCTTCTGCTCTGTCGTCAAACTGCTCAGGGGGGCTGTTCGAGCCCCCTGCATCTCTCCTGCCTTGGCACTCGGCTTGGACTGCGGGAGATGCCCTTCCTGCTGCAGCTGTCGTTTCCGGTTGCTTTGCCTCAACTGTGGACAACCACGGTGGCCTGGAGGGCTTAGCTGGTGGAGCAGGGGCTGTGGGAGGCTCTGTTGAGTTTGCGACGGTTTTGCGTAGCGGCTCGGCAGAAGCAGGGGCACCGGTGCGGCGCTGCACCCTGCCTGGTGACGCTGGCGGTGGTTTGACTTGGAGTGCGGGAGGTGAGAGCAACAGCATCAGCACTGGCAGCACAAGCCCTTTGAGGGGCTTCTCTCCAGTTGTGGGCCCGCGCCTACGGCAGACTGCTGCGCACTGATACTGGACTCTTGCCTTGGCAAGATGCACGGAGGGCGATTCTTGCGAGGATGTTGTTTTGGTTAGCTGCTTGCTTTGGGGGGGGGTGATGCGTTGTGTCGGTTCAGTTGCGTTAAGGTGGCAAGTGAATTGTATTTATGGGTGCTGTCACAGCACAGCATTGACGGCGGCGGCAAAGGCACAAGATGTGGTGCCAGTTGCCGCCACAGCAAAGGGGGCAGCCAAGGCCTGCGTGATGGCTGTCATTGCACAGGCCTCTGCTGTTTGGTAAATCACTCCCTCTCTGGTTCTGTGTACAGCAGACGTAGACTGCAAGAGTGGTGTCGGTGGAGACGAGAACCTTACCCCTGTTTGATTTGTCCTTTGGGTGGATTGTTTGGCGATGTGCTCCTGTCAGCACACTTCTGTTGAGACTCCGGATTGCTATGTTACTAGTCATCATGGTTCAGCTGGCCTTGCAGCATACTTGCCACGCAGAGAAAGAGAGTTTTGGATAGTGACTTGGGCTGGAAGCAGTATGCATTGTGGTATGCTGCTGGCTGGGGAAGACAGTGAATGTATGGCGGGGGATAGCTGGGCTACCTGTACTTGCCTATTGCTGTTACATCAATTTGAGAAAACAATTTTGAACTAAGCCACTGTCCATCATGGATACATGAGTAATGATAACTGCACACCAAGTGACGCCTACTTCGCTGTGTTGTAATTTGTGACATTCCTGTCAACCTATACAGTTGTCTATGACAACTCAGTCGCATCCATACCCCTGCAGGCCCCTAGTGTGAACCCAAGTGGTACTGGGGTTTGTCTGGCGGTAAACTACCATCTTGGAGCTAACCGACCACAATTCAAGAGCTGTGAATGCTGCCTAAAACCTCCTGCAGCTCGTTTAGAGCGTGAAGGAGTTTATCGGGAGACAAGACATGGACCTGATTTGCATGTTTTTGCATTGTGTGTTGACTATCTGATGCCGAACGCATGCATGTGACCAGTCGTAGCATCTGACTAATGATTGTGCATATCCAAGTCGAGACAGCATAGCGTTCAGACATGTCTACGCTAAACTGCGGCCAAAACAATGGTTTTGGGGTGGTTTTAGGACAGACCTTGTGCTACCGCGCGCGACACTCGCCGTGCGCCGCGGCATGTACTTAGGCCATGGACCTGTCATTTGTCATTACTCTCTGCAAATGCTATTGAAGGATTTTGACACTTTGCCTCGTGTCTCCTCTACCAGACCCTTGCCGATGTGTATAACTTATAACTGTTGTCACTATTTGACTAGGCATTGACGACTAGTCAGGGGCTGTGTTGCTAGAAAGCTTCCACGCATATTCTCATGGTATCAGAACAGCGAGACCTCTCTCGCTGAGCTGTGCCGTAGAGACGCAGCACCGGCAGCAACACCGAGAGTCACCGCCGCCGTCGCATCCTGGGACTCGTTGCAGCCGTTCTCTTCAGCGACATTACCACGCAGTCCCACCACCTCACCGTGTGAGCTGCGACATTTATTAGCTCCAGCAACAACAGCCAAGCAGAGCAACAGCAGTAGCACCGGGTGGCAGCAACAGCCATGTCTGGCTAGGTGTTCTGACAAAAGAAAAAAAGGGATAAGCAACTCGCAGCAATAGCACGCAGCGCGAAGCAACGGCTGCGAGCAGTAGTAGCAAATGGACAAGCTAGGCAGCAGGTTGGGGCAGCAGCGTTGTTGATGTAACGTGCGGGCTTCCACGCTCGTTGCTCAAGTCTGCTGCCCCCTCAGTCTGCTGCTCTATGTTGGTTCTTGGGCATCTCTCATTGTGCTCTGTTGTGTCCTCCCGACTTGTGTACATCGGCGTGCAGATGACTGACGGCGAGACTCGACGCTGCTGGAGTGTCGTTCGGTGGAGCCGACGCATGTGAGGCCTACTTGTAGTTCGCTGGAGCCTCCTCCCTCCGGCGACGTGCTCAGCTCCATCGGCAAGCCTCCTCGGCGATCGGGCCGCCGGTGGTCACTGCCACCGCAGATGCTGTCTGCATGCACCCAGTGCTGGTTTTTACTGTGTCATTGTATCTGCAGCATCATGCTCTGCCTAGGGTCCATGTCTCTTGCTGCGTGGCACTGTTTGGCATCATGGACCGTCGTAGGCACTGCCTGGGTTCGGGCAGCCATAACTCTTTGTTGCTATTTTTCTAGCTGATCTGACCGCAGTACTACGTTCGCAATGTCGGTATTATGGTATGGTCCAATTTTTAGGCAAAGCGGACGACGCCCGGGTTTTGGGCTGTCCGGCGTCTGGCAGGGCTCACCGAGAAAACCTTGCTTGCCAGAAAATAGGTCTAGGACTATTTTTCTGATTGGCTGGTTAGCTGAGTAACAAGTTCTACACTAGTGGAGGGGAGCTAGAACTTGGAGGGGTCTCCCATTGTTGCTCATTCTTCATTCCGAATCAGTCACTTTCAGTTTTCAGCTGCTTTCTGGCACTAACACTGGCGCGCACATTTCCGAGTAACAAACCCAGAGCTTCCAGACTTAGTCTGTAGAGCAGCAGACTGAGGGGGCAGCAGACTTAAGCAACGAGCGTGGAAGCCCGCACGCTACATCAACAACGTTGCTGTCCCAACCTGCTGTCTAGTTTTCCATTATGGTATCAAAGCTACAGCATAGCAGAAGACTGGCGTACAGGTGCCAAACAACGCCGGCGGACCCATATACGCGCCATTGCAGGGGAAATGCTGTCGGATTTTTCCGGCAGCATTGACCCACCTGGTGGCGACGTCAGATTGTTTCCCATGGCCACTGTGCCAGGGGAAATGCTGTTGGATTTTTTCCGACAGCATTGACCCCCACGCGTGACGCGAGGAGGTGAGCGGCAGGCCACGTCCGACACCTGCGGGCGACGACGCACGCGGCAACGTCACCCACGTGCTGTGACTGGCACCAGCGAGCAGCAGCAGCAGCCTATAACAGCAGCAGCGGCAGGCAACTGGAGCGAGTAGTGGCAGCAGAAGCCAGTAGCAGCTGCGTGTAGTAGTAGCAGCCGGCAGCAACAGCAGCTCGTAGTAGCTCGCAGCAGCAGTAGCAGCCGGTAGCAGCAGCAGCTCGTAGTAGCTTGTAGCAGCAGCAACAGTCCGCACCAGCTCACAGCAGCAGCAGTAGCGGGAGCAAGCAACAGTAGCAACAGTGAGCAGCAGCAGCAAGCTGCAACAGCTGCAACAGAAAGCAGCAGCAAGCAGCAGTAGCAGCCGGCTACAACAGCAGTTGCAATGAGCCGCAGCCGGCAACAGCCAACAGTAGTAGCTACTACTCGTAGCTCGCGGCTCGCCGCGAGTGGCAGGCTACAAGCAACGAGCCCGCTGCTCGCTGCGAGCAACGAACTGCTTACAGTGAGCAGCGAGCTCACTGCTCGCAGCCCGCTGCCCATAGCGAGCAGCGAGGCTCACTGTGCCAGACCGAAAGGAAAAAAAAGGAGACGAACAAAAATTTCCCTCACTCCAGCAGCAACTGCCATAGCCGTTACAGCAGCCACAGTAGCCGCAACAACACGCAGCGGTAGCGGCAGCAGCAGCAGTAGCTGCAACAACCATAGTAGCAGCACCACCAGCAACAGGAGAAGTTGCTACTGCCACAACAGTAGTAGTAGCAGCAATAGCAATAGAAATAGCAGCAGCAGCAGTTGCTGGTGCCATAGCAGCCGCAGCAGCAGCAGCAATAGCAGCAGCAGCTACAGCAGCAGTGGCAACAGTAGTAGTAGCAGCAATAGTAGCGACAAGTAGTGGCAGCGGCAGCAATAGTAGCAGCAGCAGCATCAACAAGAGCAGCCACTGCAACTGCGTAGCAGCGACTCTGACAACATCCACTGCTGATGTAAGCATCCAGCCTCTGACGTCACTACTGACATCACTACTGATGTCATCAACAAAAAAAAGGGCAGAAGGGTGGAGAAGAAACTTTACAGCAGCAGCAGCAGCAGATTATGCCGCAGCAGCTGCTGATGCCAGCCGTCCTAGATTGACGTCACTACTGACATCAACAGCACAAAAAAAACCAAGGAGAGGGGGCACCAAAACCATGGCTAACAGCCCCAGTGGGGAGGGGTCCTCCTTCGTTGGGGGGACCCCCAGGGGGGGTACCCCCCCTTTTCTTGCAGTAGATACAACAGATGCAGCAGCAGCAACAACAGTAGTAAGAGGAGTAGAATCAGCAGCACAAGCAGGACCAGGAACAATAGCAGCAGCAGTAGCGGCAGCAACAGCAACAACAGCAACAATAGCCAACAGGCATCGTCGCAGACACCCCTGATCCCTTAGCTGCCATTCAGCAATAGCTTGCTGCCTTGACGCAGCAGCTTACAACACTATAGCCACTGGCCTCACAGACGGCCACCAGTGCTCCGCCGCCGTTCATTCCTACTCGTCGCTCCAGCCCCGTTGTGTTCGTTGCCATGCATTATCTGGCACAACAGCAGACTCAGCGCCAGTGGCAGACAGTGACCTCCGTCCTTGGCCCCACTCTGGGCGCCGGCCGCAGGCAAAAGGACTATGAGACGCCACCTGTTATGGGAGCCGCCGGTCGAGGCGGTGATTACGTCATCATGCTGAAGTCAGATGCATATTTTGATGCTCTCATTGTATTCTACGTGAAAAACCGTGCGAAATCGACCCAAGAACCGGGTCATTCGGTGCAGGGACGAGAAAGATACGGCCGTGCAAAGGTGGGAGGCGCACCTCCAGAAAACAGGAGACGTACCGGTTCGACCCCGAACACGGCGGAGCGACTTTCTCGCCCACTGCAGCCGAAGCGCCCCTGGATGGATGCTTAGCCAATGAGGCAAGGTTCATTGGGGTCCATGGGCGCTTCGGGATGGCGGATGGAGCTGCATTCACAAGCAAGGGCGCTTCGGGCGGCCGTGAACCCCGCTGGCAGTGCTGCCAGCGGCCGTCACGCGTGGAGCACTCAAACGGCCATAACATAGCCGTTTCTTCACGGATTAAGGCGTTCTTTGGTGCGTTGGAAAGCTCGTGGTGCGCACTACATGATTCATGTGTTATTTGTATGAATGCGCCTCGGTAGAGGGCTTTGAAGTGCCGAGGAGCTTTCGGCTGGCTCATAGGGGCTTGTACATAAGGAAGCCTAGGGGTTGTTCTAGGCATGCCAATCTTACCCAGAGACTCTGTACATTGTCTTGTACTGATCCATCAAGTCTAAAGGATTCATTCCTTGCCCAAATCTCCTTGTGTTCCAAGTATTGCCTCGCACACGTCCATTCGATCCTACAAGTCTTCCGCAGCGCACCTTGGTGCAAACGCCGCCGGGAGAGTCGCACGGCGGGAACCTCGGCCACTAGCAGCGGTCTTGCTGCTAGGAGAGGGTCGTGCGACATCTCAAGGGTTGGCCCACACACCAAGGGGTCGAGGGTNAAGGATTCATTCCTTGCCCAACTCTCCTTGTGTTCCAAGTATTGCCTCGCACACGTCCATTCGATCCTACAAGTCTTCCGCAGCGCACCTTGGTGCAAACGCCGCCGGGAGAGTCGCACGGCGGGAACCTCGGTCACTAGCAGCGGTCTTGCTGCTAGGAGAGGGTCGTGCGACATCTCAAGGGTTGGCCCACACACCAAGGGGTCGAGGGTGGGAGGTTTATCCCAAGGGCTCGGCGTGTGACCGTCACGCCGGGCGCCCCTCGGTTCACATTTGGTATCAGAGCACGTGGACGTTCGCTCGGCTTTGCCCGGACCCAAGGGAGGCAGCAGATCTGCCACAACTGCGTTTGGCCAGAATTTTTTCGTCACAACCGGAACATGGTGGCAGCGGCATACGACCAGGCCTACCTCATGGAGGAGATCCAGCATGCTGTTGACGAGTTGCGTCAAGAGAACCAGCAGCTGCGTGCGGAGGTTGAGGCGAGGTACGTCGGCCAAGGGAGCAGTGCGTTGGGGGGTGTCGCATTGGCATCCGCACCTGCCTTTCGGCGGCCCAAGCCGAAGGAGCCGGAGTTCTACACCGGCAAGGGCAGTGCGCGTGAGTGGCTCTTCACGGTGAACTTGTACTTCACGGTGTTGGGCGTTCCCGTGGGAGAAGATGCCACGAGGCTGGAGTATGCACCTACGCTACTCCGGGGAATGGCGCTGCAGTGGTGGTCGGCATTGTGCCGGCGGAACGCCGCTGGGTTGCCGGATGGGCTGGGGGCCGGGCCACGGCTTCAGCCGTTGCTGAGTCTATCGCTGGGGCGGGAAGTGCAGCTCGGTGCACGGGCATTGACGGAGAAGCCAGAGACGTGGGAGCAGTTCGAGACGATGCTCCAGGCGCGTTTCGACCTCCTCAAGGGCAGCCGGGTCGCACGTGACAAGATCAAGCACGTCAAGCAAGGCGGATCGGTCCAGGACTACACTACACACTTCATGGCCTTGGCGGCGCAGATTGACGACCTCTCGGACGCGGAGGCGTACAACTGCTACCATGACGGCCTGAAGCCGCACGTCAAACGTGAACTCACGGTGCTCGGGTTGCGGACCTTTGCGGAGTTGGTCTCGGCGGCGGAGCGCATCGACGCGGTAAGCTACAATGCGCGCCGGACCAGCTATGCAACACAACCACGGGTGGAGCAGCCGGGTCAGGCTGTGCCCATGGAGGTGGATGCAATCCAAGCCGGACAGCGGGGCGCGGGCGGACAGCAANCGCAAGCGGGATTGCCCCAAGCGCAAGGCACAGCAGGGAAACGGGCAGCAGCAGTGAGGAGGGGACAACCTACTGCTGCAAGTCTTTCGTCCGCAAGGGACAGCACCAGCCCTGAAAGGCTTTTGCCGATTAAGGAGCTGCCTCAAGTGTTGTTGCGGAATGAAGGTGAGACCCGGCAGTTTCCAGGGATCATCCTGGAGCTGGTTCTTGAGATTCCGGAGGGGAGTTTCAAGGGTCAGAGGAAGCTACGTGGCCTGCTAGACGGCGGCGCGAGCCATAGCGTCTTCAACGACAGGTTGGCGATGAGGTTGGAGCTCGCACGGCAGCCAGGGACGTCGGCCAAGGCGCGGCAGGTGTCCGGAGTGGTGGAGTGCGGCAGGCCTCTCGTCAAGCACAAAGTCCTTATGGGTGAGTTGGTGTGTGACATGGAGTTCCACACTTGTCCTATGGATGATTACGACCGTTTGATCGGCCGGGATTGGTTGCACGCCTGGAATCCGGAGGTGGATTGGAGGTGCAACCGGGTGGTCGTGAAGACGGGCGGAAAAAATATCACTTTGCCTTTGTGGCGAGGTGAGGGGAAGGAGTCGGAAGTGGCAGAAGCGGGGAAGCAGCTGCGCGTCATCAACTTGCAGCAGCTAAAGCGGTGCGAGCGCAAGGGTGGCCAGGTTTACTTGGCATGGGTGCGTCCACAACAAGCAGTAGAGCAGCAGATTGCAGCGGTCGAAGCAGCGGAGGGGCAGCCGGGGGAAGGCGCAGGAGCTCCAGAGTTGCCTCCCGGTGTTGGGGAGGTGCTCAAGGAGTTCGGGGACGTTTTTCTGGAGGAGTTACCGAAGGGGCTGCCGCCACAACGCGACATTGACCACAAAATTGAGGTGGTGCCAGGGTCGTCTCCAACGGTGCGGTCTTACAACCGCATGAGTGACGCGGAGCTTGCGGAGCTCAAGAAGCAGTTGGGGGAGTTGGTGGACCAAGGCTTCATTCGGCCGTCGGTGTCTCCGTATGCGGCACCGGTGCTGTTCGTCAAGAAGAAATCAGGAGAGCTGCGGATGTGCGTGGACTACCGGGCGCTCAACAACATCACAGTGAAGAACCGCTACCCGTTGCCGCGAGCCGAGGAACTGTTCGACCAGCTACGAGGCGCACGCGTCTTTAGCAAACTGGACCTGAGGTTGAGGTACCACCAAATCCGCATTGCGGAGGAGGATGTGGAAAAAACCGCGTTTCGGACGCGCTATGGACACTTTGAGTATCTCGTGATGCCTTTTGGGCTAACGAATGCTCCTGCTACGTTCATGGCGTTGGTGAACCGGGTGTTCCACCCCTACTTGGACCAGTTCGTGGTCGTCTTCCTCGACGACATTCTTGTCTACTCGCGAACGATAGAGGAGCACCAAGAGCACCTGCGGACGGTGATGGAAGTGCTGAGAAAGGAGCGGCTGTTTGCCAAGCTCAGCAAGTGTGAATTCGCCAAGCAGGAGGTGGAGTTCCTCGGGCACATTGTCAACGGGAGGGGAATCCGCATGGACCCGAAAAAGGTGGAAGCAGTGAAGGAGTGGCCAGAGCCGGCGTGCGTACGTGACATCCAGGTTTTTCTCGGTTTTACGAACTACTACCGGAGGTTTATCTGGGGGCACGCGGCAATGGGAGCACCCTTGACAGACTTGCTCAAGAAGGGGCGCCAATGGGAGTGGGGTGCGAAGGAGGGGCAAGCCTTCGGTGTAATGAAGGCTGCCATGTGCCAAGCCCCGGTGTTGGTGCATCCGGACACGAGCAAGGAGTACGTATTGGCAACGGACGCAAGCGACTATGCGATCGGCGGGGTGCTGATGCAGGACCAAGGGAAGGGGTTGCAGCCAATCGCGTACTACTCCAAGAAGCTGAAAGGGGCTGAGCTAAACTACCCGATCCACGAGAAGGAGATGCTCGCGGTGGTCCAGGCCTTCAAGCAATGGAGGTGCTACCTTGAGGCGCGGCGGTGTGTGGTGCACACGGACCACTACGCGCTCAAGTACCTCAAGTCGCAGCCGAACCTGAGTCGTCGTTAAGCACGGTGGATGGAGCTACTGGAGGGTGGCTTCAACTACGAGATCCAGTACAAACCAGGGAGGATCAACCCAGCGGACCCGCTTTCGCGTCGCCCGGACTTGGGCGTGCATGCGATCACGGTGCTGGCGGGATCTCCAATCATCCGCAGCCTGTTTGCACACGGGTATGCGGAGGACGAGGACTTTGCCGGAAGTACGGTGAAGGGGTGCAAGTGGGATGGCCAATACTGGTGGCGTGAGAAGGGGAACCAGATTGTGGTTCCGCGGAGTGCGTCTTTGTGACAGGCGTTGTTGGAGGAGGCGCACGACTCGCACTATAGTGGTCATTTCGGCCACGACAAAACCTTCAAGATGCTAGCGCGCCAATATTGGTGGGCGGCGATGGGAGCAGATTGCAAGGAGTACGTGAGCAGCTGTGACACGTGCCAAAGAATCAAGTCAAGGAGGGCACGGGCGCCAGGGGAGCTGCAGCCGCTACCGGTGCCAGAACGTCCGTGGACGGACATCTCACTTGATTTTGTGGGGGGTCTTCCACGGAATGCAACGGGCAACACCATGGTGCTGGTGGTGGTGGACCGGTTCAGCAAAATGGCGCACTTTATTCCATGTGCGGAGAAGGTCACGGCAGCAGAGACGGCTCAACTCCTCTTGCAACACGTCATCAAACTGCACGGGGTGCCGAAGTGCATGGTCTCGGACCGCGACCCGCGCTTCACCTCCCGGTTTTGGGAGGAACTCTTCAAGAAGCT
>SZWC01002247.1:197910-217369 GCA_023375785.1 Penium margaritaceum
GTTCGCGAGTAGACAAGAATGTCGTCGAGGAAGACGACCACGAACTGGTCCAAGTAGGGGTGGAACACCCGGTTCATCAACGCCATGAACGTAGCAGGAGCATTCGTTAGCCCAAAAGGCATCACGAGATACTCAAAGTGTCCATAGCGCGTCCGAAACGCGGTTTTTTCCACATCCTCCTCCGCAATGCGGATTTGGTGGTACCTCGACCTCAGGTCCAGTTTGCTAAAGACGCATGCGCCTCGTAGCTGGTCGAACAGTTCCTCGGCTCGCGGCAATGGGTAGCGGTTCTTCACTGTGATGTTGTTGAGCGCCCGTTAGTCCACGCACATCCGCAGCTCTCCTGATTTCTTCTTGACGAACAGCACCGGTGCCGCATACGGAGACACCGACGGCCGAATGAAGCCTTGGTCCACCAACTCCCCCAACTGCTTCTTGAGCTCCGCAAGCTCCGCGTCACTCATGCGGTTGTAAGACCGCACCGTTGGAGACGACCCTGGCACCACCTCAATTTTGTGGTCAATGTCGCGTTGTGGCGGCAGCCCCTTTGGTAACTCCTCCGGAAAAACGTCCCCGAACTCCTTGAGCACCTCCCCAACACCGGGAGGCAACTCTGGAGCTCCTGCGCCTTCCCCCGGCTGCCCCTCCGCTGCTTCGACCGCTGCAATCTGCTGCTCTGCTGCTTGTTGTGGACACACCCATGCCAAGTAAACCTGGCCACCCTTGCGCTCGCACCGCTTTAGCTGCTGCAAGTTGATGACGCGCAGCTGCTTCCCCGCTTCTGCCACTTCCGACTCCTTCCCCTCACCTCGCCACAAAGGCAAAGTGATATTTTTTCCGCACGTCTTCACGACCACCCGGTTGCACCTCCAATCCACCTCCGGATTCCAGGTGTGCAACCAATCCCGGCCGATCAAACAGTCGTAATCATCCATAGGGCAAGTGTGGAACTCCATGTCACACACCAACTCACCCATACGGACTTTGTGCTTGACGAGAGGCCTGCCGCACTCCACCACTCCGGACACCTGCCGCGCCTTGGCCGACGTCCCNGGCTGCCGTGCGAGCTCCAACCTCGTCGCCAACCTGTCGTTGAAGAAGCTATGACTCGCGCCGCCGTCTAGCAGCCCACGTAGCTTCCTCCGACCCTTGAAACTCCCCTCCGGAATCTCAAGAACCAGCTCCAGGATGATCCCTGGAAACTGCCGGGTCTCACCTTCATTCCGCAACAACACTTGAGGCAGCTCCTTAATCGGCAAAAGCCGGTGCTGTCCCTTGCGGACGAAAGACTTGCAGCAGTAGGTTGTCCCCTCCTCACTGCTGCTGCCCGTTTCCCTGCTGTGCCTTGCGCTTGGGGCAATCCCGCTTGCGATGACCCTCCTCACCACAAGCCCAACACTTGCCTCTCGGTCCTTGCTGTCCGCCCGCACCCCGCTGTCCGGCTTGGATTGCATCCACCTCCATGGGCACAGCCTGACCCGGCTGCTCCACCTGTGGTTGTGTTGCATAGCTGGTCCGGCGCGCATTGTAGCTTACCGCGTCGATGCGCTCCGCCGCCGAGACCAACTCCGCAAAGGTCCGCAACCCGAGCACCGCGAGTTCACGTTGGACGTGCGGCTTCAGGCCGTCATGGTAGCGGTCGTACGCCTCCGCGTCCGAGAGGTCGTCAATCTGCGCCGCCAAGGCCATGAAGCGTGTAGTGTAGTCCTGGACCGATCCGCCTTGCTTGACGTGCTTGATCTTGTCACGTGCGACCCGGCTGCCGTTGAGGAGGTCGAAACGCGCCTGGAGCATCGTCTCGAACTGCTCCCACGTCTCTGGCTTCTCCATCAACGCCCGCGCACCGAGCTGCACTTCCCGCCCCAGCGGTAGAGTCAACAACGGCTGAAGCCGTGGCCCGGCCCCCAGCCCATCCGGCAACCCAGCGGCGTTCCGTCGGCACAATGCCGACCACCACTGCAGCGCCATTCCCCGGAGTAGCGTAGGTGCATACTCCAACCTCGTGGCATCTTCTCCCACGGGAACGCCCAACGCCGTGAAGTACAAGTTCACCGTGAAGAGCCACTCACGCGCACTGCCCTTGCCGGTGTAGAACTCCGGCTCCTTCAGCTTGGGCCGCCGAAAGGCAGGTGCGGATGCCAATGCGACACCCCCCAACGCACTGCTCCCTTGGCCGACGTACCTCGCCTCAACCTCCGCACGCAGCTGCTGGTTCTCTTGACGCAACTCGTCAAGAGCACGCCGGATCTCCTCCATGAGGTAGGCCTGGTCGTATGCCGCTGCCGCCATGTTCCGGTTGTGACGAAAAAATTCTGGCCAAACGCAGTTGTGGCAGATCTGCTGCCTCCCTTGGGTCCGCGCAAAGCCGAGCGAACGTCCACGTGCTCTGATACCAAATGTGAACCGAGGGGCGCCCGGCGTGACGGTCACACGCCGAGCCCTTGGGATAAACCTCCCACCCTCGACCCCTTGGTGTGTGGGCCAACCCTTGAGATGTCGCACGACCCTCTCCTAGCAGCAAGACCGCTGCTAGTGACCGAGGTTCCCGCCGTGCGACTCTACCGGCGGCGTTTGCACCAAGGTGCGCTGCGGAAGACTTGTAGGATCGAATGGACGTGTGCGAGGCAATACTTGGAACACAAGGAGAGTTGGGTAAGGAATGAATCCTTTAGACTTGATGGATCAGTACAAGACAATGTACAGAGTCTCTGGGTAAGATTGGCATGCCTAGAACAACCCATAGGCTTCCTTATGTACTAGCCCGTATGAGCCAGCCGAAAGCTCCTCGGCACTCCAAAGCCCTCTACCGAGGCGCATTCATGCAACTAACACATGCATCATGTATTGCGCGCCACGAGCTTTCCAACGTACCAAGCGCCCTTGCTTGTGAATGCAGCTCCAGCCGCCATCCCGAAGCGCCCATGGACCCCAATGAACCTTGCCTCATTGGCTAAGCGTCTATCCAGGGGCGCTTTGGCTGCAGTGGGCGAGAAAGTCGCTCCGCCGTGCTCGGGGTCGAACCGGTTCGTCTCCTGTTTTCTGGAGGTGCGCCTCCCACCTTTGCACGGCCGTATCTTTCTTGTCCCTGCACCGAATGACCCGGTTCTTGGGTCGATTTCGCACAGTTTTTCACGTAGAATACAATGGAAGCATCAAAATATGCATCTGACTTCAGCATGATGACGTAATAACCGCCTCGACCGGCGGCTCCCATAACAGTGACCGTCACGCCGGGCGCCCCTCGGTTCACACCGCCCCTGCCGTTCAGGCCGGCGAGCTGTTCTGGAGATGGGAGCTCAGCTTCCACATGTGGGCACAGGGTGAGGGCCTGTGGGCATACTGCACTCTTCCGTACGACTCCACCCAGGCCGACCAACTGTATGATGCTGGTCGTCCCGTCCGCGCCCTCATCCCTGTCGCTCCTCTGCCTTCCCGCCTGGCCCTAGAGCCCTTTCTTGGTGAATTTACCGCTCGCAGCATCCTAGACATTGCAGCCGCGTGGCACATCCTCACTTGTCCCCATCGCCTGTTGAACGAAGCTGAGATCAGCCGTCTGCTGCGGGAGTTAAACTCCCTCCACATGGGGGAGACCAAAAAAGTCACCGCCTACTGGCGCGGCATGAAGACATCCTTCATCGCCTCGGTACCTCTGCTCCACCCCCTCTGGCCGCACTCCTCACCATCAAGCGCGGTGCCACTGACGCGTACGCGAACGTCTTCGTGCACTACTCCTAGGACGTCCTCTCCACCATGGCGGCCCAGGGCACCCTCATTCCCTGGGCATACGAGCTCTTCCTCAGGATTAAGGAAGCTCGCGTGGAGTCCCGCCTTTAGCGCACAGAGGCTCTAGCCTCCCCTGTCGTCGCCTCTGTGGCCGTCGCTTCCCCGGCAACAACTACCTCCACCAACTCTTAGTCGCCGGGGAAGAAGATACGCCAGAGCAAGAAGGGCAAGGGTCAACAGTAGCAGCAGTAGAATCAGTCGACTGGGTCCAGCGGTGGTGGCTTAGTCTGCCACAACTGTGGGCAGCTCGGGCACGGGTGGTACACGTGCCCGTTGTAGACGGACGAGGCGCGTGCCATCGTCCTCCGTCCTACCGCTTCCGGGTGGCACATCACTTAGTCCTTCTGAGCCAACAGCCCCTATCGCGCCCGCTGGCCCCTCGGAGCCAGCAGCCCTAGTCACGCCCGCTAGCCCCTCTAAGCCAGGAGTCCCAGTTGCACCCACTGGCCCCTCCAGGCCGGCGGTCCCAGTCGCGCCCGCTGGCCTCTCCGGGCCGGCGGTCCCAGTCGCGTCCACAGGTCCCTCCGGGCCGGCGGTCCCAGTCGCGCCCACTGGCCCCTCCTCGCCGGCAGTCCTACTCGCGCCCGCTGGCCCCTCCAGGCCGGTGGTCCCAGTCGCGTCCACCGGTCCCTCCGGGCCGGCGGCCCCAGTCGCGTCCACCGATCCCTCCGGGCCGGCGGTCCCAGTCGTGTCCACTGGTCCCTCCGAGCCAACCGTCCCAGTCGCATCCATTGGTCCTCCGGGCCAGCCATCCCAGTCGCACCCGCTGGTCCCTCTGGGCCGGCGGCCCCATTCGCGTCTGCTGGCCCCTCCGGACCACTAGCCCCAGTCGCGTCCGCTGGTCCCTCCGGGCCAGCAGCCCCGTCCGCCTCCGTCGGCCCGTCAGACTTGGGGCCATCTCCTGCCCTACTGCGCAACACGTGTGGCCAAGGCGGCAGCCTCCGACCCAGGCCGTCAATGAGTGTGGAGACTGCAACACCTCGCCCTGTGGCATCTCGGCCCCCTGTCGCTCCACGTGTCTCTTCCACTCCTACGGTCGTGAGTGGGGACCCTGGCACCAAGGCCCTCAGCCTGACCACTTCAGCTATCATTGTAGACCTTCACCCTGGCTCTGCACTGGGCTACACCATGCTTCATCACGAGCATCGACATGCTGTCATGGCCGCACTTGCACGCATCCCACATGGAGCTCGACATGCGCACAATCTCTCTGTCCATGCCATAGCACGCCTGGAGGACCCAACCACCCTGTGCGAGGCTCGAGCCTCTCCTGAGGCCGCACACTGGGATGCTGCCTGCGTTGACGAGCTCACTGCTATCCGGCAGCACCACGTGTTTGACCTCGCTGACCTCCCTCCAGGTCGGAAGGCCATCGGTGCCAAGTGGGTCTTTCAGTGCAAATGGAAGCCCGACGGGTCCTTGGACAAGTACAAGGTCTGCCTCACAACCAAGGGGTTTTCTGAGGTCCCTGGGGTCAATTACGACCAGATCTTTGCCCCAGTTGGCCGGTTCTCCACGGGCCGGGCGCTCTTGAGTTTGGTTGCCCAGCATGGGTGGGAGCTGCATCAGATGGACGTGAGCAACGCCTTCCTCCATGGTTCACTGGAGGGTGAGCTCTACATGATGCAGCCTCCAGGCTTCGACGATGGAACTGGGAGAGTCTGGTGGCTGCGGAAGGCCCTCTACGGCCTGAAGCATACGCCTTGGTGCTGGAACCAGGAGATCAGCAGCACGCTCCTTCGCGGCGGCCTTCATCGCAGCACCACTGACCTTGCACTGTTCGTCAGCCCGCGAGGCCCGACCCTCACCACTGTCCTGGTCTACGTCGACGATCTCCTCATTGCGTCACCTCACATGGCTGTCGTTCAGCGTGTCAAGGACCTACTGCACACCGCTTACGAGATGAAGGATCTCGGGTCTGCCCGAGTCTTCTTGGGCATGGAGCTCGAGCATGAATGCTCCCAGGGCATCATGCACGTCCACCAGGCTGCCTATGTGGAGACCCTGTCCACTCGCTTCGCCGAGGACCTGCCCCTCGTGCCCAGCGCATGTTCACACATGTCACCTGATGGCGAGGTGAAGCTGAAGAGTCCTGACCCAACCGTTGTGGGGGAGCTAGTTGACGTGACCACATATCTACGAGTCATCGGGTCATTGATGTTCCTGGCGACGACGACACGTCCAAACATCGCGTTTGCCGTCAGCCACTTGGCTCATTTTTCTCACGAGCCGCGCCACCTCCACTTTGAGGTTGCGATCTGAGTACTGCGCTACGCCGGCTCGACTCCTCGGCGAGGTCTCATGTTCCGTCGCTAGCCGTCTGTCGTCGCGGTGGGCTACAGCGACAGTGACTGGGCCGGCAGTCTTGACGGTAAAAGTCGCACAGGCTGGATTTTTCTGATCGGCGACACGGCTGTGTCCTGGCGCAGTGGCAAGCAGGGGTGCATTGCACGTAGCACTACTGAGGCTGAGTACGTGACCCTTTGCTCAGACGCATGTGAGAGTGTGTGGTTGCATCGTCTGTTGTCCGAGTTGCGTCAGTCTGTCGCATCCATTACATTGCATTGTGACAATGAGAGTGTCATGGCCATCACCGACAATGACGGCATGCATCACACACGCACAAGGCACATCAACGATGAGTATCACTATGTACATTTTTTGTTACATGACGACAGCATCAACATTGGTTGGGTTGAGACAGTACGGCAGCTGGCTGACTTCTTGACCAAGGCACTGAAGCGCGACTCGTTGAAGAAGGCTGTGAGTTCGATTGGCGTGCATCTGTGACTGGCTCTCTTTGTCCCTGCCTACGTCTCTGCGTGCTCTGGGGGAGTCTGGTTGTTGACTGTATCTTTGCCCACACGTGCACTACGCTTGTGAGTCATGGGGGAGTGTTGGTTTTTGCGCATCTCTCATTGTGCTCTGTCGTGTCCTCTCGGCTTGTGTACATCGGCGTGCAGATGACTGACGGCGAGACTCAACGCTACTGGAGTGTCGTCCGGTGGAGCCGACACACGCTGAGGCCTACACGCTGTTTTCTCGAGCCTCCTCCCTCCAGCGATGTGCTCAGCTCCATCGGCAGGCCTCCTCGGCGGTCGGGCCAGCGGCGGTCACTGCCACCGCAGATGCTGTCTGCATGCACCCAGCACTGGTTCTGACTGTGCCATCGCGTCTGTAGCATCATGCGCTGCCTAGGGTCCATGTCTCTTGCTGCGTGGCACTGTTTGGCATCATGGACCATCGTAGGTACTGCCTGGGTTCGAGGAGCCATAACTCTTTGCTGTTTTTTTTCTAGCTGATTCTGACCGCACGACTGTTTTCGCAGTGTCGGTCTTATGGTATGGTCCTGTTTTGAGGCAAAACAGACGGCGCCCGGGTTTTGGGCTGTCGGGCGTCTTGCAGGGCTCACCGAGAAAACCCTGCCTGCCAGAAAATAGGTCTAGGACTATTTTCTGATTGGCTGGTTAGCTGAGTAACAAGTTCTACACTAGTGTGGGGGAGCTAGAACTTGGAGGGGTCTCCCATTGTTGCTCATTCTTCATTCCTAATCAGTCACTTTCAGTTTTCAGCTGCTTTCTGGCGGTATCACTGGCGCGCACATTTCTGAGTAACAAACCCAGAGCTTCCAGACTTAGTCTCTAGAGCAGCAGACAAAGGGGATAGCAGACTTAAGCAACAAGCGTGGACGTCCACACGCTGCATCAACAATGTTGCTGCCCCAACCCGCTGCCTAGTTTTCCATTTCTCTAGAGTCTAAGTCTAGAAGCTCTGAGTTTGTTATTCAGAAACGCGCGTGCCATTGTTAGTGTCAGAAAGCAGCTGAAAACTGAAAGTGATTGATTAGGAATGAAGAATGTACAACATTGGGAGACCCCTCCAAGTTCTAGCTCCCACCAGCTATGTAGAGCTTGTTACTCAGCTAACCAGCCAATCAGAAAATAGACCTAGACCTATTTTCTGACAGGCAGGGTGAGCCCTGCCAGACGGCCGACAACCCAAAACCCGGGCGTCGTCCGTTTTGCCTGAAAACTGGACCATACCATAATACCGACGCTGCGAACGCAGTCATGTAGTCAGAAATAGCTAGAAAATAGCAGCAAAGATTTATGGCTGTCTGAACCCAGGCAATGTCTACGGTGGTTCATAACGCCAGACAGTGCCACGCAACATGAGACAAGGACCCTAGGCAGAGCATGACGCTGCAGACGCAATGGTATAGTGAGATCTAGCGCCTGACGCATGCAGAGAACATCTGCAGTGGCGGTGACCACCGGCGGCCCGACCGCCGAGGAGGCCTGCCGATGGAGCTTAGCACGTCGCTGCAGGGAGGAGGCTCCAGCAAACTGCGAGTACGCCTCAACGTGCGTCGGCACCACTGGACGGCACTCTAGCAGGGTGGAGTCTCGCCCTAAGTCATCTGCACGCCAATGTACACAAGCCGGGAGGACATCACAGAGCACAATGAGGATGCGCAAAAACCAACACTCCCCCATTACATTCGTAGTGCACATGGACGGGCAGAGACACAGTCAACATTCAAACTCCCCTAGGGCATGCAGAGGCACAAGCAGGGTCAAAGAGCGCAACTCACGAACGCACACTGACCGAACTTATAGCCTTCTTGAACGAGTCACGCTTCAGTGCCTTGGTCAAGAAGTTAGCCAGCTGCCGTACTGTCTCAACCCACACAATGCCGATACTACCGTCATGCAACAACAAACGCACAGAGTGATACTCAACGTTGATGTGCTTTGTGCGTGTGTGATCCACGCCGTCATTGTTGGTGATGGCCATGGCACTCTCATTGTCACAATGCAATGTGATGGATGCGACGGACTGACGCAACTCGGACAACAGACGACGCAACCATACACTCTCACACGCGCCTGAGCATAGAGCAACGTACTCAGTCTCAGCAGTGTTGCGTGCAATCAACCCTTGCTTGCCACTGCGCCAGGACACAGCAGTGCCGTCGATCAGAAAGATCCAGCCTGTGCGACTCTTACCGTCCGGACTTCCGGCCCTGCCACTGTCTGTGTAGCCCACCGCGACCACAGAAGACTGACAGTGGAACATGAGACCTCACCGAGGAGTCGAGACGACATAGCACATTTTTCAGATCGCAGCCTCGAGGTGGAGGTGACGCGACTCTTGAGAAAACTGAGCCTGGAGATTGACGGAGAACGCGATGTCTGGGCGCGTCGTCGTTGCCAGGAACATTAGTGACTCGATGACTCTCAGATACGTGGTCACATCAACTGGCTCCCCCACAACAGCTGGGTCAGGACTCTTGAGCTTCACTTGGCCATCAGGTAATATGGGTGAAGATGCGCTCGGGACGAGGGGCAGGTCCTCGGCGATGCGAGTGGACAGGGTCTACACATAGGCAGCCTGGTGGATGTGTAGGATGCCCTGGGAGCGATCATGGTCGAGCTCCATGCCTAGAAAGACTCGGGCAGACCCACGATCCTTCATCTGGTAGGTAGTGTGCAGCAGATCCTTGACACGCTAGATGGCAGCCATGTCTGGTGACGTAATGAGGAGGTCGTTGACGTAGACCAGAACAGCGGCAAAGGTCTGGCCTTGTGGGCTGATGAACAATGCGGGGTCAGCGTGACTACGCAGGAGGCCACCGCGAAGGATCGTGCTACTGATCTCCTGGTTCTAACACCTAGGCGACTGCTTCAGACCATAGAGGGCCTTTTGCAGCCGCGAGACTCTCCCAGTGCCGTCTTTGAAGCCTGGGGGCTGCACCATGTAGAGCTCCTCACCCTCTCGTGAGCCATGGAGGAAGGCGTTGCTCACGTCCATCTGATGCAGTTCCCACCCATGTTGGACAACCAGGCTGAAGAGCGCCCGGCTAGTGGAGAACCGACCAACTGGGGCAAAGATCTGGTCGTAGTCAACCCCGGGGACCTGAGCAAACCCCTTGGCTATGAGGCGAGCCTTGTACTTATCCAAAGACCCATCCAGCTTCCATTTGCGCCGGAAGACCCAATTAGCACCGATGGCCTTCCGACCTAGAGGGAGGTCGACGAGGTCATACATGTGATGCTCCCGGATAGCAGCGAGCTCGTTGGCACAGGCAGCATCCCGATGTGTGGCCTCAGGGGAGGCTCGAGCCTCGCGTAGGGTGGCTGGGTCCTCCGGACGTGATATGGAGCGGACTGAGAGAGCGTGCGCATCTCGAGCTCCAGGTGGGATGCGCGCGAGTGTAGCCATAACGGCATACCGATGCTCGTGATGGAGCATGGCGTAGCCCAGTTCGGAGCCCGGGTAAAGGTTTGCAATGACGGCCGAAGTGGTCAGGCCGAGGGCCTTGGTGCTAGGGTCCCCACTCATGATCGTAGGAGGGGAGGAGACACGTGGAACGACAGGGGGCCGAGGTGCCACACGACGCGGTACGATGGTCTGCACACTCACTGTCCGCCTCGGTCGGAGGTTACCGTCTAGGCTACGCGTGTAGTGC
Organism: Penium margaritaceum; assembly: GCA_023375785.1. Taxonomy (NCBI): domain Eukaryota; kingdom Viridiplantae; phylum Streptophyta; class Zygnematophyceae; order Desmidiales; family Peniaceae; genus Penium; species Penium margaritaceum. The sequence goes on from SZWC01002247.1 coordinate 208,166, forward strand.
GGTAGAGCAGGAGATGACACCGAGTCCGATGGGCTAATAGAGGCAGACGGGGCTGTTGGTGTGGAGGGACGAGCGGACGCGACCGGGACTGTTGGTCCGCAGGGGCCAGCAAGCGCGACTAGGGCTGCTGGCCCAGAGGGGCCGGCGGATGCGAGTGGGGATGCTGGCCTCGAGGGGCCAGCGGGCGCGACTGGGGCTGCCGGCCCAGAGGGCCGGCAGATGCGACTGGGGATGCCGGCTTAGAGGGGCCAGTAGGCGCGACTAGGGCTGCCGGCCCAGAGGGGCCGGCGGACGCAACTGGGGAGGAGGCCAGCCTCGAGGGGCCAGCGGAGGCGACTGGGACTGCCAGCCTCAAGGGGCTGGCAGGCGCGACTGGGGCTGCTGACCCGGAGGGGTCAGTGGACGCGACTGGGGCTGCTGGCCCCGAGAGGCCAGCGGGCGCAACTGGGGCTGCTGGCTTAGAGGGGTCAGCGAGCGCGACTGGGACTACCGGCTCAGAGGGGCGAAGTGATGTGTCACCCGGAAGCGACAAGACGGAGGACGGACTCACCACTCCCCCACGTAACGGGAGGGACATGGACGAGTTGGAGCGAATAAGATCGCGTGGAAATAACTCCTCAAAGAAGAGGGCATCGCGGGACTCGATGATGGAGTGCCGGGATGGCTCCCAGAAGTGCCTAGCCTTCGACTAACGAGAGACACCAAGAAAGGTGCAAGGACGACCGCGGGGGGCGAGCTTGCCACCCTACTGCGGGACGGGTAGCCACACTATGGCCACGCAACCCTAGATGCAAGCCGGGCGGAAGTCAGCGCGCTGACCGCACCAGTGCTAGTACGTCTTGGACTGGCAGGGAAGAGGCCTGTGGGGAATTCGGTTCCAGACCCATGTCATGTAGGCCATGGCTTCAAAATAGAAGCCATGAGAGAGACCAGACGCAAGCCACATGGTGCGGACGGCGTCGGCCATAGTGCAGTTCCACCGCTTGGAGACGATGTTCTGAGCGGGTGTGAAGGGCGCTGACGTCTTGTGGTGGACACCGTGGGAAGCGAGAAACATCGTGGTCTCGCCCATGTACTCACCACCGTGATCGGAGCAAAAGCAGCAAAGAGAGCGACCACACTCGCACCCCGCAAGGACAAGCCAGTCCTGAATGGTGTGGGCGACATCGCTCTTCTGCCGGAGGGAGAAGATCTAGCGGTAGCGAGAGTAGTCGTCAGTGAGGGTGAGGACATATAGGCCACGCTTGCCGACGGACTCGGTAGGGAGGGGACCCATGACATCGGAATGGACCAGATCTAGAGGGGCTGACACACGGGAGGAAGACTGAGGGTATGTGGATGGGTGCATCTTGCCCTAAGTGCAATCAATGTAATCCGTGGGGCACGGCCAAGGGAAAGTGTCTGTGTCGAGGCCCTTGATTGGCTGGGTGCAGAGCATGCTATCGATGGTGGCAGAGTGGACGTGGCAAAGGCCGCAGTGCAGGAGGCAGGTGTGCTGTGGAGAGAGCGTACTGGTGACAAACACATGGCCTGTGGTGGCCAATGGGGAGGGAACGAAAGGAGAGGAGGACAGGCGAGGGATATGCCACAGGTTGCCACGGGCGGTGGCATGAATAACGATGAGACCTGATGGACACAACGACACAGTGCCAACATCACGCGAGTACACAAAGTCCATGCTCATGCGATCAAGGGCAATAACGGACAGGAGGTTGAGCTCAAGACGAGGGACGAAGAGGACATCGGTCACGAAGACATCACCGGTAGGTCCGCGGAAACCAACGAGGCCGACACCGCGGACAGGTAACACCTGTCTGGACCCCGTCCAGACACCGGAGACATCGCCAATAGGACCAAGCATGCTGAAGGCCTCACGAGAGGCCGTCATGTGATGCGTGGCTCCGGAGTTGATGATCCAGGTGTCGGCAGGGTCCTGGACCGGAGTCGCCAGATCACTGAAAGTCACATGACAACAAGCGAGAGACGCGGACGCGGTGGAAGGGGGTGTGAACCGAGACAGCCAATTATCAAGCCACGCGACGTCGTCACAAAAGGGGGCAGGGGAGATCATGAAAGACGGTGAGACATATGAAGAAGAAGGACATAATCGCAGCTCAATTTCAGTCGAGCAGGGTGACGGGGACGAGTAGGAGGTATGCAAATCGCACTTCTCTGGGGGGGAGGGCGAGGCAGGCCAAGTTGAAACGCAATGAACTACTCCAGTTGACGCTCACGTGAGGAAGGCCCGGGAGTGTAGACTGAGTGTGGAGTGACAGCGCCTGAGCCCGGATAGAAGGAGGACTGCCCCGGTGAAGGGAACGACGACGCTGACGGCTGCGGATGATGTTGCTGTGGAGCTGGCATTTGCGGGACTGGTGTGGCGGTCAGAGGAGTGGAGCTGCTGGACGGGGTTGAGGCATCAGGGGCGGCGTCAGGTACGGTGGCAGAGGCGAGACAGCGCTTCCACTGGCAACGCATGGTGGCGATGACGCGCGCCTCGTCCGTCAGTAGCGGGCACATGTACCATCCGTGCCCTGGCTGGCCACAGTTGTGGTAAACTAAGCCACCACCGCTGGACCCAATCGGCTGCTGTTCCTGCTGATCCTTGCCTTTCTTGCTCTGTTTCTTCTTCTTCCACGACAATAAGGAGCTGGTGGAGGTAGCTGCTGCGGGAGAAGCAACGGTCACTGAAGCAACGGCTCGGGAGGCAAGGGCCTCTGTGCACTGGAGGCGGGACTCCAGATGAGCTTCCTCAATCCTGAGGAAGAGATCGCATGCCCAAGGCATGAGGGTACCCTGGGCCACCATGGTGGAAAGGATATCCTGGGAGTAGTGGACGAAGACGTCGGCGTACGCGTCCGTGGCACCGCGCTTGATGGTGAGGAGCGCGGCCTGAGGAGGTGGAGCGGAGGTGTCGAGGCGACGGAGGATGTCCTCAGCCCACTGCCAGTAAGCGGTGAATGTCGCAGTCTCCCCCATGTGGAGGGAGTTGAACTCCCGAAGTAGATTACTGGTCTTAGCGTCGCTGGACAGTCGATGGGGACGGGTGAGGACATGCCACGCGACTGCAGGGTCTAGGGTGCCGCAAGCGGTGAAGTCGCCGCGAAAGGGTTCTAAGGCTAGGCGGGAAGCCGGAGGGATGAATGGGACGAGGGCGCGTACGGTGCGACCAACATCGTACAGCTGGTCGGCCTGGGTGGAGTCGTACAGAAGAGTGTAATAGGCCCACAAGCCTTCACCCTACGTCCAAATGCGGAAGCTGAGCTCCTAGCTCCGGAACTGCTCGCCGGCCTATAGTGGTGGAGGTGGCGTTTCAAAGTCCTTTTGCCTGTGGCCAGCGTCCAGAGTGGGGTCAAGGACGGAGGTCACTGTCTGCCGCTGGCGCTGAGTCTGCTGCTGTAGTGCGTGGCAGCGGATACAGTGGGGCTGGCGTGTCCAGGAGAAATGAATGGCGGCGGGACTCTAGTGGGAGTCTGTGAGGCCAGAGGCTGCAGTGCTACAAGCTGCTGCATCAAGGCGGTGAGCTGTTGCTGAATGACAGCCAGGGGGTGAGGGGTGCCGGCGACGATGCCTGTTGGCTACTGCTGCTACTGCTGCTGCTGATGTTCGTGCCACTGCTGCTACCGCTGTAGCTGCAAGAAAAGGGAGGGGGTACCCACCCTGGGGGTCCCCCAATGGAGGTCCCCTCCCCACTGGGGCTGTTAGCCATGGTGGGTTTTGGTGCCCCATCTCTTGGTCTTTTTGTTTTTTTTTTGTGTTGCTGATGTCAGCAGTGATGTCAGCCCAGGATGGCTGACGTCAGCAGCTACCACTGCGTTATCTACTATTGCTGCTGTTGTAGAGTTTCTCCTCCTCCTTTTTGGTTGTTGATGATGTCAATAGTGACGGCAGTGGCAGAATGCTGACGTCAGCAGTTGTTTTTGTTGGGGCCGCTACTACATGACTGTAGCGGCTGCTATTGTTGATGCCACTGCTACTACTGTTACTGTCGCTGCCGCTGCTTGCCGCTGCTGCTGCTGTTGCACCTATTGTTGTAGCTAATGCTACTACTACTGCTACGGCTGCTACTGCAACAGCAGCAACTGCTCCTGCTGCTACTGCTGCGTGCTGCTACGGCTGCTCTGGTTGCTGTAGGAGCTATGGCAGCTGTTGCTGGGGTGGGGGAATTTTTTCTCTTTTTTTTTCCTTTTTGTCTGCCACAACGAGCCTCGCTGCTCGCTGCGGACAGCGGGCTGCGAGCAACGAGCTCGCTACTCGCTACCAGCAGTTTGCTGCTCGCAACGAGCAACGAGCTCGCTACTCGTAGCCCGTTGCTCGCGGAGAGCTACGGGATTTGAGCAGCAGCAACCGATACTGGCTGCTGCCACTGTTGCTCGCTGCTGCTGCTGCTGCAACCGGCTGCTACAGCTACTGCTGCAATCGGCTACTGCTACTACTTGCTACTACGGCTGCTACAGCTTGCTACTGCTGTTGCTCGCTGCTGTTGCTGCTGCTCGTTGGTGTTGCTGCTGCTCGCTGCCGCTGCTACTGCTGCTACGAGCTGCTGCTGCTGGCCGCCGCTGCTGCTGGATGTTGTGGGTTACTGTTGCTGCGAGCAGCTGCAAACTGCTACTGCTGCCAGCTGTTGCTACTACACGTAGCTGCTGTTGGCTACTGTTGCTGCTGCTCGCTTCTGTTGCCTGCCGCTGCTGCTACTGCAGGTTATTGCTGCTGCTCGCTGGTGCTAGTCACTGTACCTGGGTGACGTGGCCACGTGTGTCGTTGTCCACAGGTGTCGGATGCGGCCTGCCGCTCACCTCCTCGCGTCACGCATGGGGGTCAGTACTGCTGGAAAAATCAGGCAGCATTTCCCCTGGCCTAGTGGCCGTGGGAAAAAATGTGATGCCGCCACGAGGCGGGTCAATGCTGTCAGAAAAAAATCGGTAGCATTTCCCTTGCACTGGCGCGTATGGGGGTCCACCGGCGTTGTCTGGCACCTGTACGCCAGTCTTCTGCTGCTGCTACTACGCACTGGTTTTGATACCAAAATGGAAAAGCTAGGCAGCAGGTTGGGGCAGCATTATTGTTGATGCAGTGTGCGGGCTTCCATGCTCGTTGCTTAAGTCTGCTGCCCCCTCAGTCTGCTGCTCTAGAGTCTAAGTCTGGAATCTCTGGGTTTGTTACTCAGAAACGTGCGCGCCAGTGTTAGCGCCAGAAAGCAGCTGAAAACTAAATGTGACTGATTAGGAATGAAGAATGAGCAACAATGGGAGACCCCTTCAAGTTCTAGCTCCTCCCCAGCTCTGTAGAGCTTGTTACTCAGCTAACCAGCCAATCAGAAAATAGACCTAGACCTATTTTCTGACAGGCAAGGTTTTGTCGGTGAGCCCTGCCAGACGGCCGACAGCCCAAAACCCGGGCGTCATCCGTTTTGCCTGAAAACTGGACGATACCATAATATCGACGCTGCGAATGCAGTCATGCAGTCAGAAATAACTGGAAAAATAGCAGCAAAGATTTATGGCTGTCCAAACCCAGGCAATGCCTTCGGTGGTTCATGACGTCAGACAGTGCCACGCAACATGAGACAAGGATCCTAGGCAGAGCAAGACGTTGCAGACGCAATGGTACAGTTAGATCCAGTGCCTGACGCATGCAGAGAACATCTGTGGTGGCAGTGACCGCCGGTGGCCCGACCACCGAGGAGGCCCGCCAATGGAGCTGAGCACGTCGCCGCATGGAGGAGGCTCCAGCGAACTGTGAGTACGCCTCAGCGTGCGTCGGCTCCACCAGACGACACTCCAGCAGGGTCGAGTCTCGCCGTCAGTCATCCGTAAGCCGATGTACACAAGGCGGGAGGACACAACAGAGCACAATGAGGATGCGTAAAAACCAATAGCAGCACGTAGCGGCAGCAGCAACGAGCAGCGGCAGTGGCAGAGAGCAGCGGCAGTGGCAGTGAGTAGCACCAGCGGCAACACGAGCCTCGGGCAGCAGCAGCAGCGCGATGATAGGAGCAGAACCATTGCGCTTGCTGCAGCACCAACAACAACAACATTGTAGCAGCATTGCAGTAGCAGTAGCATCATTGCAACAGCAGCAACAACTATAGTGGTGCAGTAGTAGCAGTAGTGGCCGCAGCGGTGCTGTGCTGCGCCGAAGTGCTCCGCGAAGCTGCTGCTGCTTTGCTGCGTAGCCGCGTAGATTCTGTGCAGCCGCATGGAATCTGTGCAGCCGTGCAGAATTTGCGTAGCTGTGCAGCTGCGTAGCAGCACAAGGGGGTGACGAGGTCCCCCCCTTCCAATCGAGGAGTCCGCGTGAATCCCACAAGGAAAAAACAGTACTGACGTCAGAATTTTTCTTGCTGACATCATCAGGTCTATGCTGACATCAGCAACCCCTTGCTGACATGAGCACCTGCCTTGGTCAAATTTGGGGGTCAGAAATTTAAAAAATTGACAGACTCCTCGAGAATCGTTGGCGGTTTTAAAAATCCGACCGGTTTGACTTCCCGGTCCATACTGAGCACTGACATGGCTCCGACCAGTGACAAGGGCAAAGGACCACTAGATCCCTCCTCCTTCTCCTCTGGAGTCATGAGCCCACGCTCGCAGGGAATTGCAGATCTGCGGAGTCAGCAGGATGAGATACGTTGTCAGCAGCAGCAGCAGCAGACTGACGCCATCCGTGCGCACATTGAACTTATTCGTGGTCAGTCCACGGCCCAAGAGCAGACATTCGCGGGAGTCAACAGTGCCATACCTTCTGCACATCACTCAGTATTTAGACCGAGGAGAGCAGAAGGACAGGACCAGCCACTCTTCGATCCTCTGGATGAGAACCCTGACATGCCATGGATGGATGACGACACCCATGAGAGAGATTCGCGTGCTTCAGGAGCGTCTCCACGAACTTCAGACGCGTTCCGGTTCCCTGTTCCCGGAGATCGGACCCTAGCCTGATCCCGACCTCGGCGACTTTCCTCATCCCGACGTCTTCCCCATCCCTTGTTCCTCCCAGCTTGTGGTTGCTCTCCCCACAAAGCGGCAACCCAAGGACTTCGAGACACCGCCACCACGCTATGTCAACGAGGACGGCTTTGACTGCTGGGAGACTCTCTTCCAGGTCTGGGCCACGTCAGAGGGGGTATGGCCCTACTATCACAGTCCGTACCAGGTTACAGACCTTGCTCAGGTGTTGACAGTGGCTCGGGCGATGCGCGGACTCCTTTACGCCATGCCTCGCGAGACTACCGTGGACTTTCGCCCCTTCCTTGGGGAGGCCGGCACGGGCGTGTGTGCTGATCCACGTGGGGGCTGGGACCAGGTACTGTCTCTGCTTGCTGCAGAGACGCATGCCACCCGGGTGGCTCACATTCGCGCTTTCCACTCCCTTCGTTAGGGATCTGCCGAGTCCGCAGCTGATTACTTGCGGCGTGCCATGAGCATCTACATGCGCCTTGGGACTTCAGGAGGTACACAGTTTTGGGCGCTCCGCACGCTCATGATCAGAGTCCGTCTTGAGCACGCAGACATCTTCTCGGGGTACAGCGACACCGTGCTCGAGCCCTTCTCCACCTCCCTTCAGCTTCTTCCTTGGGCGCATCAGCTCTTCCTCTAGGTGACTTCCGCCCGCGAGGCAGCCGTGGCCCATCAGGAGAGTTCCCTTGCTGCAGCGGTCATCGTGTCGCCGCCGACGCCCCTCTTGTAGACCATGTCTTCATCCTCTGACACACCCTCCTCTTCTCCTTCCACTCCGGCTACCCCGACTCAAATGCAGGGTGTAGCAGTCGTGACACAGGGAAGAAAGGTAAAAAGAAGCGTGGTTCAGGAGAGCAACAATCGTAGTAGCAGCAATCCTCTGGCGGTAGCAGTGGACGTACTGTCCACTACTACACTTGTGGAGGTACTCATAGCTACACCGAGTGCCAGCAGCCGCTTGACTGGATGCGGATCACTCGTGGTCTTCACGCTGCACACACGCAGTGGGCTACGTCAAGCAGCACAGCCTCCGGTCGCGCGACGACCACGACTGTAGCAATTCCCGCTTTCTCGGCGAGCAGTGGCGACCCGGACCCGCGTGACGGCACCATCGTTGAGCTCTGTCATCTTCTGGCGCTTCGCTTTCAAGGAGGTGTGATTGTGTTGTCACAACCAGGTGGTTCACAGACTATTTGTCCATTTGTTCTCGTCGCTCGTGATGACTCGTGTGGGGGGGTGCTCAGGTGGCATGTGATGACCATGGGCCTGACAGTACCGATTGGATTCATGAGTCACACCTCTGTGCCCTTTCGTCGTTCCTCCTCACCTGTTGCCCAGCACCCGTCTGAGGCCGAGTGTTCCATTGCACATTGTACAGTGACATCCTCCGGTCGTGATCCCGGTGGCACTTGGATCATCGATTCTGGTGCCACTCATCACATGACCTGTCGTCGTAGTGACTTCGTTGTTCTCAGTCCTGTTGTGTCTGTTTGCTCCATTTGCACAGGCTCTGGGCAGTCCTTGCTGGTCCAGGTGTTGGGGTTGTGTGCTTTGATAGTCTGTCTGGCCCCCTGAATCTTTCAGAGGTTCTTTTTGTGCCTGACCTTGAGCTCAGCTTACTTTCTATGCATGCCTACACACTGATGGAACTCTCTTTGGAGCACACTGCAGACTTCGTGACTGTAACAGATATTGATACTTGTACCGTTGTTCTTTGTGCCTCTGTTGTGGATGATCTGTATCATGTCTCTCAGATTTCTTCTCATTCTTGCTCCCCCTTCCCCCCTGCTCGTGTGTTTGTCATTGGTGTTCTGTCTGCTGAGCACTAGCGCCTGCTATATCATTGCCTATGTCACGTGGGCTCCGATACTCTGTCAAAGCTCATTCGGACACAGCCCGCCCTTGGTCTTGACACGGCTTCTTTCGAGAAGCCGCCCATGACCGATTGTCTGTTCGACGCTCAGGGTAAGATGCATCGTTGCACCTACCCTGACTCCCGTTCTCGCACACTTTGCCCCCTCGAGTTGCTCCATTCGGACCTTCTCGTTCCTCTTCATGTTGAGTCTCTGTCCAATCGGGGCAAATGCGTCCTGACCATGACTGATGACTTCACCCGGATGCGGTGGGTCTACAGCTTGTGCCAGAAGAGTGATGCCGCTCTCACGGTTTGCCTCTGGCTAGTGATGGCTGAGCGTCAGTCTCGCCACACGCTGCATACCTTCCGTTCAGATTGCGGCGGCGAGTG
>SZWC01002247.1:217725-233394 GCA_023375785.1 Penium margaritaceum
CGAGAAGCCGCCCATGACCGATTGTCTGTTCGACGCTCAGGGTAAGATGCATCGTTGCACCTACCCTGACTCCCGTTCTCGCACACTTTGCCCCCTCGAGTTGCTCCATTCGGACCTTCTCGTTCCTCTTCATGTTGAGTCTCTGTCCAATCGGGGCAAATGCGTCCTGACCATGACTGATGACTTCACCCGGATGCGGTGGGTCTACAGCTTGTGCCAGAAGAGTGATGCCGCTCTCACGGTTTGCCTCTGGCTAGTGATGGCTGAGCGTCAGTCTCGCCACACGCTGCATACCTTCCGTTCAGATTGCGGCGGCGAGTGTCTTGACGATATGGACAGTTTCTTCGTTGAGCACAAGGTTTTTCACTAGGTCTTTGCTCCTGCTATTCCTCAGCAAAACGGTGTCTCTGAGTGCTAGAACCACACCATGGAGGATGAGGTTCGCGCTATGCAGTCTGAGTGCGGTCTCCCGCAGTCCTTTGCCTTCGAAGGATTTGCCTACATGACGTGGGTGTGGAACCGCCTAGCGCACGGTCCCCTTTCGGACCACGTTACACCGCATGAGCTCTGGTTTGGTCACCGTACTGACCTGCGTCTCGCTCGTGTCTGGGGACCCATGGCTTCTGTGTGGTACACCGAGGATTAGCAGGCGTCCAAGGTCTCACCGTGGGGTCGCTTGTGTGCCTTCGTGGGCATCTCCCCGCGGTCGAAGGCCTGGCATTTTGGGACCCCGCCCGTTGTCTCATTGTTGAGTCATGCGATGTGCTCTTCTTTGAGTCTCTCACCTACCATGATCTGACCTCGATCACGTCGCTGTCTGTCACGCACATTCCTACGTGTGAGGCTTCTTGACGAATGAGGGAGTCTAGGCCTGTGAGCACCTCTCGCCCGGCTGATGTGTCTGTTCGAGCCCCCTCTGCTTCTCAGTCTCTGGCTCTTGATGACCCAGCGATCATCGTTGTCAGCCTAGAGACCTCTCCAGCACAGCCGGCTTTTACCCCTCTTCCCTTGCACCCCACAGGTACCCATGATTCTGTACCTGTATCCACCAGTCCTCCTGCCTCTATGCGCGGTCCTGCCTCGACTCCTGCTCCTACTGTCACACCCAGTCCTGTGTCTCCCACACACCCATCTCCTCACACTGCATCACCTGCTCCGTTACCTCAGCCCTCACCAGCTATGGTCATGCCTGTCTCTAAGCCTTAGGTGAACCCCTTTGAGTCCAGGTTACTCGCGTGGGCCCGGTAGTCATCTTCGACCATTGGTCTCCGGAGTCCATTGAGTGTCAGGTCCCGCACCCAGGCCCTCCACTCGCAGCATCGCGAGTGGTCATCCCCGCACAAAGGCCGTAGGCCTGAGTGTCCATACTGATCACACAGAGGTACATCTAGCGTGCCCTGTAGGACACGATCTTGTCACTCGCGAGTTTCATATCGCATGTGATGCAGCAGCTGACCTTGTGGTCGTCAGGCCTAGTACCGAGGCGTGTGCACTTGCCACTCAGAGCTCTCCCTCTATAGCGCCTGATTCGGGCACACTGAGGGAAGCTATCTCATTAGAGGATGCAGACGCCTTGCGTACTGCCCGTGAGGATGAGCTTCGCACCATCTGAGAGCACGGAGTTTACGAGCTAATCGACCTTCCACATGGGAAGAAGGCTATTCAGGTCAAGTGGGTCTTTCACAAGAAAGTGAAGCTGGATGGCTCACTGGAACGCCACAAGGCTCTCTTGGTTATCAATGGGTACTCTAAGATCAAGGGCATTGTTGACAGTGGCACCTTTTCCCCTGTCAGCCGCATGACTTCAGCTCGCACTCTGTTCGGTGTAGTGGCTCAGCATGACTGGGAACCGCACCAGATGGACGTGAACAATGTGTTCCTCCATGACTCTCTGGATGAGGAGATTTACGTGGCTCAGCCACCAGGCTTTGAGGACGGTGACAAGGCCTGACGCTTGCGCAAGTCCTTGTACGGCCTCAAGCAGTCTCCTCGGTGTTGGAACCAGGAGATCATTGGCACCCTGACTCGTGCAGGATATGTACAGAGCGAGGCAAATCCCTCTCTCTTTATCCAAAGGATGCCTGAGCGGTTCACCGCCATCCTAGTCTATGTGGACGACCTTCTGATCGCGTCTCCTTCCATAGAGGCCGTGAAGGAAGCCAAGGCAGTCCTCCAAACTACCTATAGGATGAACAATCTTGATCCTACAACGGTGTTTCTTGGCATAGAGATCGTGCGAGACCGCAGACGTCGGATACTTCTGTTGCATTAGGCCCGGTACGCGCGTGTTGTGGGGGAGTGTTTCAGTGACCTCCTTGGCGCAGTGCCCACGGCCTCCACACCTCCCACACATGACGGAAAGGATGCCCTAAAGGTGGATGGTCCCACACAGCTGGGGGAGACGGTGGATGTGACCTTGTACCTCTGTCTCATCGGATCTCTAATGTACCTGGCCACTACCACACGCCCCGACGTCGCCTTTGTCGTCAACCTCCTTGCACAGTTTTTGCAGGCTCCATGTGCTAGAGCCCTTCATGCGGCTGTGCGAGTGGTGCGGTATGTGGTCTTCACACTGTACTTTGGACTCTGCTTTTACCGGCTGTGTTCGGTGGTTCTTGACGGCTACACTGACAGCGACTGGACCTGGAGTCAAGATGGACGCAGTCTCACTGGTTACGTGTTCCTGCTCTGTGGTACCGTTGTGTCCTGGCACAGCGGGAAGCAGGGCTGCATTGCACGTAACTCACCGGAGGCAGAGTATGTTGCTCTGGGTGTAGGGGCTACTAAGGCAGTGTGGCTGCAACGCCTATTCCCTGAGCTGGATCAGTCAGTACCTGCCATTGTGCTTCGCTACGACAACCAGAGTGCTCTTGCCATTGCGGAGATATCTGGTGTCTTTTACGCTCACACAAAGTACATTGCAGTTGAGCATCACTTTGTGCGTGATCTAGTGGAGCGACACGTGATCTCTGTCATATGGGTTGGCACTGACATGCAACGTACTGACTTCTTGACGAAGGCACTAGCACGCGGGAAGTTTCAGGTGGCCAATTTTTCTATTGGGTTTGGCCCCTTGCCTGAGAATGGTTGAGTGAGGAGTGTGTCCGTGTCTGTGTCTGTGTCACGAGTGTTTCTGCACTCGTTGTACTTGTTTTAGTGCTGCACGTGTATGGACATGCGTACCATCAAGTCATGGGAGAGTGTTGTAATTTGTAATTTGTGACGTTCCTGTCGACCTGTATAGTTTACTATGACCACTCGGCCGTGACCATACCCATACAAATCCCTGATGCGGACCCAGGTGGTACCGGGGCGTCGTCTGGTGGTGGAATACCACCTTGGACCTGACCGATAACCGTCCCAGAGCTCTGGACGCTGCCTGGGACCTCTTGTAGTTTTCAACAGCACGTAGGAGTTTATCGGTGAACTGGTCGCGAGCCCAATTTTCATGTTTTTGCATTGTGTGTCCACTGTATGATGCCGGATGCATCCATGTGACCAGTCGTAGCATCTGGCTTGTGATTTTGCACATCTAGGTTCAGACGACGTAGCGTTCAGACATGTCTACGCTAAGTTACGGCCAAAACAATGGTTTTGGGCTGGTTTTAGGACAGATCTCGTGCTGGTGTTGTTCCTCTCAGTATATTGTCTAGGATATTCATACAAAAATGCGAAATGCAGTTGTAGAAGGGTCTGCAGTTGTAGAGGGAGGGAGAGGGAGAGAGATAGAGAGAGAGAGAGAGAGAGAGAGAGAGAGAGAGAGAGCGACAGAGAGAGAGAGAGAGAGAGAGAGAGAGAGAGAGAGAGAGAAAGGAGAGAGAGAGAGAGACCAAGAGATAGAGAGACGGAGAGAGAGAGAGAGACCAAGAGATAGAGAGACGGAGAGAGAGAGAGAGACCAAGAGATAGAGAGACGGAGAGAGAGAGAGAGACCAAGAGATAGAGAGACGGAGAGAGAGAGAGAGACAGAGAGAGAGAGAGAGAGAGAGAGAGAGAGAGAGAGAGAGAATCCCACGGACGCACACCGACCGCCCTCACATCTTTCTTGAACGAGTCATGCTTCAGTGCCTTGGTCAAGAAGTCAGCCAGGTGTCGTGTCGTCTCAACCCACACAACGTTGATGCTGTCTTCATCCAACAACGAACACACATAGTGATACTCGATATTGATTTGCTTTGTGCGAGTGTGATGCAAGCCATAATTGTCTGCAATGGCCATGGAACTTTCATTGTCACAGTGAAGCATGATGTACGGGACTGACTGATACAACCAAGACGAAAGGCGGCGCAGCCACACGCTCTCACAAGCACCAGAACCAAGGACCACATAATCAGCCTTAGCAGTACTACGCGTAATGCAACCTTGCTTACCGTTGTGCAAGGACACAACCGTGCCGCCAACAAGAAAGATCCAGCCAGTACAACTCTTACCGTCCGGACTGCCGGCCCAGTCACTTTCGGTATATCCCACCGCTAAAACGGACGACTGTTGACGGAACATGAGGCATTGCCGTGGGGTCGAGACGACATAACGCAGTACTCGGATCGCGGCCTCAATGTGGAGGTGACTCGGCTCCTGAGAGAACTATGCTAGGAGGTTGACGGCGAACGCAATGTCTGGATGTGTCGCTGTCGCCAGGAACATTAGTGACCCGATGACTCGTAAATACGTGGTCACGTCTACTGGCTCCCCCACCACGGCTGGACCAGAGCTCTTGAGCATCGTCAAGCCATCGGGCGACATGGGTAAGGATGCTCTCGGCACGAGAGGTAGGTCCTAAGCGAAGCGCTCGGACAAGGTCTGGACGTAGGCAGCCTGATGGACATGTAGGATGCTCATGGAGCGATCATCCTCAAGCTCCATGCCCAGAAAGACTCGTGCTGACCCGAGGTCCTTCATCTGGTAGGCAGCATGCAATAGGTCCTTGACCCGCTGGACGGCAGCTTCATCCGGTGACGCGTTGAGTAGATCGTTGACATAGACCAGGAAAGTGACAAGGGTGTGACCTCACGGATTGATGAACAACGCAGGGTTGGCAGAGCTAGGAAGGAGGCTGCTGCTAAGAAGTGTACGACTGATCTCCTGGTTCCAGCAGCACGACAACTACTTCAGGCCATAGAGGGCCTTCTGCAACTTCCAGACCTTGCCGGAACCATCATCGAAGCCTGGAGGCTGCACCATGTAGAGCTCATCGCCCTCTAGTGAGCCATGGAGAAAGGCGTTGCTCACATCTTTTTGATGCAGTTTCCACTCGTGCTTGGAAACCAGGCTGAACAACGCTCGGCTACTGGAGAATCGACCGACTGGGGCAAAGATCTAGTCATAGTCGATCCCAGGGACTTGAGCAAACCCCTTGACTGTAAGATGGGCCTTGTACTTGTCCAGGGATCTGTGTGGCTTCCACTTTTGCCGGATAACCCACTTGGCACCGATGGCCTTACGGCGGGGGGGAGTTCGACAAGCTGATAGGCTTGATGTTGCAGAATGGGGGCAAGCTCGTTGGCGCATGCAACCTCCAAGTGAGCGGCCTCGGGAGACGCTCGAGCCTCACGTATGGTGGATGGGTCCTCTGGTCGCTCCGTGGGGCGGACAGTAAGGGCGTGCGCATCCCACGCCCCTGGTGGCATACGCAAAAGCGTGGCCACAATGACATACCGGTGCTCCTCATGGAGCAAGGCATAGCCCAAAGTTGACCTTGGATGTAAGTCAGTGATGACTGACAATGTGGCCAAACCAAGCGCATTGGTGCCAGGGTCCCCACTCACGATTGTGGAAGTGGGAATGACGGGAGGCAAGGAGCCTCGTGGGAAGACAGGGAGTCGTGGCGCGAGAGGGCGTGAGGAGGTGGCCTGAGTGCTCACTGTCGGCCTGGGTCGAAGGCTCCTGCCCGGACGGGACAGCCGGCCCGGAGGGGCTGGCGGAATCAGACGGGGTAGCCGGCCCGGAGGGGCTGGCGGACACGGACGGGGTAGCCGGCCCGGAGGGGCTGGCAGACACGGCCGGGACAGCGGGCCCGGAGGGGCTGGAGGACACGGACGGGGCAGCCGGCCCAGAGGGACTGGCGAACACGGACAGGGCAGCCGACGCGGAGGAGCTGGCGAATACGGACGGGGAAGCCGGCCCGGAGGGGTTGGCGGACACGGACGGGGCAGCCGGCCCGGAGGGGCTGGCGGACACGGACGGGGCAGCCGGCCCGGAGGGGCTAACAGACACTGACGGGGATGCGGGCCCGGAGGGGCTGGCAGACACTGACGGGGCAGCCGGCCTGGAGGGGCTGGCGAACATGGACGGGGCAGCCGGCCCGGAGGGGCTGGCGGACACACACGGGACAGCCAGCCCATAGGGACTGGCGGACACGGACGGGACAGCCGGCCCGGAGGGGCTGGCAGACACAGACGGGGCAGCGGGCCCGGAGGGGCTGGCGGACACGGACGGAGTGGCCGGCTCAGAGGGGCCAACAGACGTAGGCGGGGCAGACAAGGTGACTCCTGGAAACGGCCGGACGAAGGACGGACCCACAACTCCCCCACATGACGGGAGGGACATCCACGCGCCAGAGCGAACGAGGTCGTAGGAAAACAGGTCCTCAAAGAAGCGAGTGCACCTTCAGGCTTCACCTTCTTGCATCAGACCCACTTTGCTTGCTCAACCTTCTACCCATACGTGAGTTCAACAAGCTCATGAACACCATGCTCACGGATGGATCTTATTTGATCCTCGCAAGTAGCACGCCACACATTTGTATCCTTAGTCAGGAGTGCCTCATTTAACGGACTTGGATCAGGCACCGTCAAGGGAGAGCTCTGGGTGGCCAAGATGCATGCCTTTGGACTCGGCCTGACCACAACAGGGTCAGCTGCGACATTGCAAGCGATAAAAAAATCACAGGATGCCACATCATGGTTGAGATGGCACATTGGGTGTACCTCAATGTCCTTTTCCTGGTCATTCAGGCCAAGGACCTTCATACAAGGCTCGTCAATCTCTACACTCCGAGTGAGAAATCTGGATACCAATTCAGCTGTCGTTCAATCCTTAGATTCCGATGGTTGAAGACAATCACAGGGCTCTCGGGAATTCCATGATGGAGATTTCCTCACAACTCGGATCACGCGGCTGGACAACAGCCACCGGGGCTGCCGACTCGGAGGGAAGAGGAGAGGATGTAGCTGGAGGCAATGCATGGACAGGGGCTGGCTCGCACAAAGGGAACACAGGTACATGCACATGATCAAGTGATGATAAGGCAAATGCACAAGTGTGCACGAGAGCAGTTGTGCCAGAGGGTACTCACAAAGATATGATATCAGTCTTATGGGAGGGGATTGACATTAGCACAAAAACAGGTGTGCCACAGGGGACTTGCACAGCGAAGGGATCAGGTGTTCTAGTAGGGACCAACGAGGCCAGTAGATCAACAGCCAAGATGGCCAGATTGTCATTAACTGGTGACCGGCCCAGTCATGATGAGGTCCAAACGGAACCATCCTCATGTCTAGACACCCTCATCCACCGGGAGGCCATGCCGCTGAGAAGATGTTCGTTGGCAAGTGATAGAATGCTAGACAGGTCATGGTAGGTGACTGCCTCAAAAAAGAGGGTGTCTCAAGACTTCACAATATGTGGCAAGGGGGGTCCCAAAAGCGCCAAGTAGTCTAATGAGGAGAAATGTCAAGGAAAGCATACATGCAACCCCAAGGAAAGACCTTAGACTTCTGCTGGTCCTTGGTATATAAGACACAGGCTAGGACTCCTAGAAGTAAGCAAGATGAAGGTCAGCACAATGGCCGAACCACAACTCATACGTTGTGACATGGTCTAGAAGAGGATTGTGCGACAGGTGGTTCCAGGCCCACGTCATGTAGGAGAAGCCCTCAAAGGCAAAAGACTTATAAAGACCGTGCTAAGATAGCATGGCACGGACCACATCCTCCATGGTGCAGTTCCAATACTCAGACACAATATTTTGATTTGGTGTGTGAGGGTTGGAGAGTAGGTGGATAACACAGTGCTTAGCAACAAAGGTGTCCATCTTGCCTAAGAACTTATCACTATTACACAAATGGAACATCTTGAGGGTGTGAGGAGAGTGGTACTCTGCCATCACTAGCCATAGGCACACTGCCAGGTGGCATCGACCTGTGGATCCACTGCATCCGGGTGAAGTCAGCTGTGTGGGTGCAAATATATCAACCCCAATCTGAGAGGGACTCGGCTCGGAGGGGACCGAGGGAGTCCGGTTGGACCAACTCCAGAGGACGTGGTGCCCGGGAACATGAGTCAGGCTAATTGCAGCGATGCATCTTACTTTGAGTGCACCAGAATCTATCGGTCTTGGGTTGCTCTTTTAGGGAAGACGCGTCAAGACTAAGGGCAGAGGCGGCGAGTTGTGTTGGATTGATCTTGGACACAGAGTCCGATCTCACATGGCAGAGGCGACAATGTAGCAAAGGCTGGTGCTCAGCTAAGAGGATACCAGTGTTCACAGTTGTAACCCGAACATCGACACATCGATGTTGACATCGATGTATCGATGTATGCAGTGCATGATACATCGACACATCGACTAAACATGTATTAGCAATGTACCCTGTGATAGTTGTGACTACACAACTTGGTCACATTACAGGTTTGACAATTTCATGTGCTATTTTTTTACCACATTTTCTAACTCCTGTGCTAAGCATGAAGTCCATGAGATTTCCATATTACCATGGCCACTGGACTTACATTGGCACAAATAAAAGACATATGGCATGATAAGCCACTTCCACAACTTGTCATGTGGCAACCAGGATTGGACTACATTCTGAGGTCACATGTTGTGTACATTCCATGAACTGAGAATGTGATTTGGGAGATTACAGAGAAAATGACAGTCACACTTAATTTAGTGCAAATGGAAATTCTGCAAAGTGAGCATGACCACATCAGCAAGGCATGCAACGCAGTTCAACATGCAACAGCCTGCACATCACGAACTTGACCACCAAGCCCGTGAAACCCTCCTAACCAGGGTACAAGATGCATGGAAAGCAGATTGCATGACACCTTGACTGCACATTTGAACCTGCACAACAAGGGGAGGGGGCATCAAGCACGAGTCTTGCGCTTCTGCTGCTTCTCTGTTGCACTGCCAGCACTTCCTGCCGCCAGCCTCTTGCCAATCCTTGCACCTCCAGCAGCACCACCAGCTNCAGTCACACTTAATTTAATGCAAATGGAAAGTCTGCAAAGTGAGCATGACCACATCAGCAAGGCATGCAACGCAGTTCAACATGCAACAGCCTGCACATCACGAACTTGACCACCAAGCCCGTGAAACCCTCCTAACCAGGGTACAAGATGCATGGAAAGCAGATTGCATGACACCTTGACTGCACATTTGAACCTGCACAACAAGGGGAGGGGGCATCAAGCACGAGTCTTGCGCTTCTGCTGCTTCTCTGTTGCACTGCCAGCACTTCCTGCCGCCAGCCTCTTGCCGATCCTTGCACCTCCAGCAGCACCACCAGCTCCAACTCCAACAGCATCTCCAGCAGTTCCTCCAGCAGCACGTCCAGCAGAACGCACAGCAGCACCTCCAGCAGGACGTCCAGCAGCACCTCCAGCAGCACGTCCAGCAGCACCTCCAGAAGCACCTCCCCCAGCACCTCCCCCAGCACCTCCAGCACTTCCAGTTCCACCTGTTGCATCACCCCCAGAAGCATCTCCAACACCACATCCAGCACCACCTTCGGCAGTAGCACCAGAACCACCTGCTGCAGTAGTACCCCGTGCACGTGTGGCAGTTGCTGCTGTAACTGTTGAGGCTGCTCCTCCTGCTCCTGACATGGAGGTCATGGCCTCCAATGTGCTACGGCTGCGGATTGGCCTCGCATGGCTCGGGGCCTCCACCTCTGCTGCACCACCCTCCTGCCCCTCCTCTTCCTCCTCCTCCTCTTCTTCGGCTCCCTCTCCATCTCCACCCTCGTCCAACTCCTCACCCCCCTCCCCTTTACCCACAACACCATCCGCTTTGTCGTCTTCCTCATTCCAACCCACCTCAGTGATGTCACCATTGTCCTCGCTGTCGGATGCATCCTTGTCCGCGAGCCTTCTTGCATCATGAGGCCTGCACTTGCTGGCCGCTTTGTATTGCTTGCTCAAGCATACATTGCAGCGCACAAGCAGCTCAAGCGTGCTCACTTTGAGGTGGTTGCGGCGTGCGGTATGGATGAGATCATGTGCAGAGAAAGCTCGCTCACACTCGGGTGATGAGCATGGCTGGGTGAGCATGCGCATGGCCAGCTTGCGCAATGCGGGCATGCTAGCTAGGTACAGCTCATGCCACTCATGCGCAGGCAGCAAGCCAGTCCTCACCTTCAATACCGCGGCCTTGGCTCTAGCATTTGTCCTCGGCGTAACCAAGGGGTCGACCTCAGGGCTAGTCTGCCCATTCTGAAAGGCTCGAATTTCTGCCTGAATCTGATCGTGCTCTGCTGCGGGCACCAAGGCATCCACAACGGCCGACCATGCCGTGACTGTCTCAGCATCGCCGCTGAGCTTGTTGCCAAAATGAGAATGGTGGAGGTGTCGTGCTGCTGCGTAATGTGGGCAGTTCATGTCGGCCTTCCAACGCAATGTCAGCCTGCTGGTTGCAAGATGCACCTGTGCTGCTGCCACTCGTGCTGGCTTGTTCTCCCTTGGCTCACCGAGCTTGCCCAAGTCCTCCATGCAGACCAGCAGCCCCTCATATATTTCTGCCATGCCCTTGCCTGGATGGTCAGCTTTGCGCAACACCTTCACCAACAGCACAAGCAGATCACAAAGTTGCCTCACCTGCACCCAGAGAAATTGATGCCGGATAAGGTTCCGCACTGCCTTTTGCGAGCCTGAAAGCCAGCATCACGCTGGCTGCCCATCTCCTTCCACTCTGGATCCCCCACCATCTTCCACAAAAATGGCCGGATGTCGAGGAGACGCTGCAAGACGTCATGTGTTGTGGCGAACCGAGTCTTGCAACGTGGCAGCAGCACACACCCGCCACTCTATTTCTTCAGCCACGTCCGTGGCATGTCGTTGTTGCGGAAAAAGGCCACCAGCTTTTCAGCCTTGTTGATGATGGCAGCCCCCCACTCTCTCTTGCCGAGATCCTTCATCACCAAATCTATTTTGTGCGCGCAACAGCCCTGAAAAAAAAACCTGTGGGTAACTGCCTTTGAGGTCCTCGAACGCCCTCTTTTTGACGTTGGTGTTGTCGCAAAAAACACCAACGACGTGCTGCACCTCCACCTCTTCTATCGCCTGCTCTATCATCCCCGCCATGTGGTTGGCGTTCCTGACGAGGCCGCTGGCATCACGGGAGAAGACGTGGCATGAGGCCTGGATGTTGACAGCCATGGCATTGTAAATGGGCTAAGATTGCTCATCAGCCCACTCATCAACGGCCAAGGAGCAGCCATAGATGTTCCACTGATCTTTGAGCGGCTTGTCAAGCTCCTCAAGGTCCCTGTCCAGCTTGGGAAGGATGGCTTCCACCACCTTCTCGATGGGGAAGCCTGAAGAACGGAGTGGTGTGCTTGGCAGTGGAAACCACCTGCATGAGGGGGGACTCATTGCAAAAGGAAATGGGCAGTGCCTTCAAGGCCATCAACTTGACAATTGCCATCTCGCACTTGTCATTGTTGGCTTCATCTGTGAAGGTGCACATGCTGCTCTGCCTCATGCCCGCCATCCTGTTGACGTTGACCAGGGGCATGGCGTTGAGAAATACAGTAGCACGTTCGGCTGCCAACCTTGTTGCAGCTGCCTGAAATTTGGCTTCACGCTGCTCCTCCTCCTCTCTTTGAGCCGCTTTCTCCCTTTCTTCCCACATCCTTGCCCACGGAACTGGCTTGTCCCTGGTGGCCCACGACTCTCCTCTTCCATTGTACAAACATCCACAGTGCGGCTTCCATTCGCCTGGAGGGATAGGGGTGCGCTCCAGGCCGAGATCATCACGCGCAAGGGGGGAGGGGGGGTGCGGACACTTAGCGATGTTGGCGTTGCTTTCCCCAAAATGACCCCTAATGCAGTCGCAGGTGCCGGGATACACGCCACCACATGACCCATACTGGAAACCTGCTTTCTTGGCGGTGGTTGGAGATGGTTTGAGGTGGTGGGAGAGCGCAAGGGTGAGGAAATCACCCCTGCATGGTGCCACTATCAGAGGATTAAACAGTGGTGCCTCTGTTGATGATGCTGTCATGGACGAAGAAGCAGCCGACATGGCTGCTGGGTGGTTTGGCATGTTACAAGCCAAGCTCTGCCCGCTATGTTCTCCGGGAGAACTTCTCCCTGTGCCTAAGGCACGGAACCTAACATCGAGCAAGGGGGAAGAGTGTACAGGGATCATGACCCAAACGTGCCTCCGTTGGCCTGCCTCGCTACGCAGGTCCGAGGCCCCCGTCAATGGCCAATGCCGGCCTACCAGTCGGTGCAGTCAGGACTGGTTTTTGATGGGCTGGAAAAAAAACTTCGCAAACCACCCTGGGATTGATCACCTATCGGCAGTTTGATCACCGGAGAGTCGGGCAAATTAGAGTTCAGAAAACTGCCGATTGGCAAACAAGTAATCGGGATTTTGGCAGGATTTCGACGTACTGATCGGAAAACATCCCGATTGGTTTGTCGGTCCTGAAGAATCCAAACGGTAGTTCGGATTCTCGAGGTACGTGGATCCTTGTGTGGACCCACAGCATCGAGCCCTTGTCATTGGTGAGGGCTCCATGCCTCGTCAGAGATGCCAGCGGCCCTCGTCGCCATGCGATGTGGACCAGTTGGACATCCGACGGGCGGATGGTAGAAGATTGCGCCGCACCGGTTTTCGAGGCAAGATTCGGACAGACAGAGTAAAAGTGACTAATAAATGCATGCAACACTCGTGTTTATTTGTCAATTTAGAAGCATCAAACCACTTTCTATAAAGAAGAAAAGGTAGTTTAAGAAATAAAACAAACAGTCAGAAGTGTTCGCGAACCTTGTAGTAAATTAGTCAGATTTAGTTTCAGTCATTTCAGGGCTAAAGTCCCTTTATGGTTCATCCGAATTTAAGCTTGCAAACTCAAAGTGTTGAACGATCCCTCCTGCTTTTCTATTTTTCTCATTAACAAACTTCTGTCCCAGTATGACAGTAGGGTCCTTGCTTTTGTCTACTTTTGCAGTAGGTTGAGATGAAGCAGTAGGACATCGACATCGTCGGACGTCGACGCATCGAGGCACGTCGATGCACGCCGACAAAAAAGTTGGCGGACTGGCCCATGTCGAGTGCGGTGTGTCGGCTGAATCCGCCAGTGTCGGTGCTCAGAAAACCTGAAACCGCGACATCGAGGTTACATCGATGTGACCCGATGTGTCGATGTCGCGGTATAGGGCCTACCACGGACCCCGATGGCAACACTGGAGGATACCAGTGAAAAATACATGCGTAGATGGAGAGGCAAGAGAATAGATAGAGGGAGTGTAACGAGAAATACGATACAAGTCATCCACAACTCAGGTATGAAGAACAATGGCACATATTTCGAGAGTATTTAATTTGTCAGATTCGGAAGAGTGGTCAATAGAAGGGCCAATCCTAGTGCATGTACAAACAGAGAGCAAGCTGAGCTCAAGAGCAGGGACAAAGAGAACATTGGAAACGTACAAGGGGCAAGTCAGACCATCAAACTGCACCATCCCAAGTCCCTAGACGGGTAACGACTGACCAGATTCTGTTCAGACGGACTGAACAGACATAAGAGGACCGAGAATCACAAATTCACTACGATGACATGTCTTGTGATAGATGGTACCAAATTCAAAGATCCGGGTACCACTTATCTCAAAACCTGTAATCAACACTGAAATACAGGCCACAGAGTGTTACACCTCTGCTAGACACTCTGTAGAGGACTCAGAGAAATGACGAAAAACATAAATATGTGACTCGTCAACTGAGGCGGTGCTGTCAGGTCCATCCTCATCACAAGCCAACTAAGCTCCTCCAAAAGCATCATCATGGGCAACAAACACATGGCACCTCTCCAAGTGTGAAGCGCCAACAGCTAGCAAAGTGCTAGGATTGTGCGATCCCAGGGGACCTGGTCATTGCTGCTGCCTAGGGAAGGAGCGGCATCTGCTGCCATTGTGGCCGCGACACAACCCGCCCACGTGTCGCTAGAAGACGTCTGCTCCGTGTGCACTGCCTGGCGGCCGTACATGATTCTGGTTTAGTCAAGGGACTTCTGGCACTTTGTGTAGCAGTGAGTGCCCCCACTTTTGTAGTAGTGGACAGAGCATCCACTGCTACTGATCTTCGGTTGCTGCTGCTGCTGCTGCTACTAAACATTTCCGCATTTTGTTTTCCCCTTCTTCCCCTGCGCGGCCGCTACAATGTCCTGAATCTGGCCGCTCAGGGTAAAGGGTGAGAAGGAGGAAGTGGTGGAGGTGGGGCTGGAAAATTGGACAAGCTCCTAGCATAAATAGTTACCATGGCGGATGGTGGTGACACACGCGGTAGAGTCAGTTTGCCCTAAACCGGCCCAAAACAATAATTTTTTCTTTAAGTGTATGAACACACATCCAAACGCAACACAGTTTGACCTATGGATATAACATTTGAACCTATGGATGTATAATTTAAATCTAGACAAAAACTACACGCACGCACAGGTCCAGCATCAATGAGTGGAAAAGTAATTCAAGAACATGAAAATTGGGTCCATCGCTAGTCCATCAAGAAAAATGCTAGAGGTTGTAGAAAAGGGGCAGAGTGCCCCAGCAAGTCTCCGGCATGCCGTGGCAGCTGTCCTGCAGGTGTAGATGGGTGGATCACCACACGAAGGGGCTCCAGTGCTAGCTGGGTCCGCATCAATGATCTGCAAAAGCATGGATACGACCGAGTGGTCATAGTTGGTTGGACACACAGGCGGGGACAACGTACATCACAACATAAGCCTAAAAAGGGAGAAGAAATTTTAGTTAGGTTATAGGGTACTCCTATCCTATGTCATTTTTTTCCAAGAATAAATTACAAACTCTAGTGACTGCCGATGGGATAAGAAGTATGGAGAGGAAAAGAGGATGAGGTGTGAGGGAACGACACACAGGAGAGACCTTAGGAGCACATATGCAGTCACACCTTTGATCAGGAATCTTTCCTTAAGATTAAGCAACAAAGAAGAGATAGAGAGGGAGAGAGGGGCATAGCAGGTGTAGTCATACATTTGATAAGACCACCTATGCAAGATCTCTTGCGTAGGGTCTTGCCGCCACCTGCGGGACCGATCCTGGCCTTTTGGTTATGAACCAGAGGCGACTTCTCACACTTTGGATCAAGCCCAGCAGCGTGGCCTCTAAGGATCAACAACCCTTGAACTACACAAGCATCGTGTATTCTTGTATCACATAGATCATGCATGTGCAGCATACATGTCACCCTCTTCTAATATTTTTTACACCTAGGTGACTTATCACACAAACCATAAAACATGCCTTTCTGAGAGCTCTCATCATGTTAGGTGTTTTGCCAGACATAGAGTGATCTTCATCAAAACTCTGAACTAGGCAGTGACCTCAGAATTGTGGCATCCTGAAAGAAGGTCACCGGAACAGAATCAAAGGACTCCATGTGTGTGTGTGTGTGTGTGTGTGTGTGTGTGTGTGTGTG
>SZWC01002248.1:0-10270 GCA_023375785.1 Penium margaritaceum
GTCTACCTGTCTACCTGTCTACCTTCGTACCTGTCTACGTTGTCATTTGTGTAATTCTAACGCAAGTTACGCCCAAAACATTTCGACAGCATTTTCCCTACACCTGGATCACTTTAACTACCTATCTTCCTGCCTACCTCTATACCTTTATCCCTTTGTACGTTTAATTAATGCTACCTAAAAAAATTGTGGCTACCGTTTGCCCTATACCCGGGATACTTTATGTACTTCTCTACCCGTCTACCTGTCTACCTTCATACCTGTCTACATTGTCATTTGTGTAACTCTAACGCCAGCTACGCCAAACAAATTTCGGCAGCATTTTCCCTACACCTGGATCACTCTAACTACCTTTCTACCTTCCGAAATTTATACCTTTATCCCTTTGTACCTTTAATGAATGCTACCTAAAACAAATCTGGCCACCGTTTGTCCTATACCTGGGACACTTTATGTACTTTTCTACCTGTCTACCTGTCTACATTATCATTTGTGTAACTCTAACGCAAGCTACGCCAAACAAATTTTGACAGCATTTTCCGTGCACTTGGATCACTTTAAATACCTTTATACCTACCTACCTCTATACCTCTATCCCTTTGTACCTTTAATTAATGCTATCTAAAAAACGATCTGGCCACCGTTTGTCATATACCTGGGACAGTTTATGTATTTCTCTACCTGTCTACCTGTCTACCTTTGTACGTGTCTACGTTGTCATTTGTGAAACTCTAACGCAAGCTACGCCAAACAAACTTTGACAGCATTTTCCCTACACCTGGATCACTTTAAGTACCTTTCTACCTGCCTAACTCTATACCTTTTCACCTCAGTAGATTGCTATGTTGTGCATGTAATGCATGCTACTTCGAGACAATTTCTGCAGTATCTCCCCCACACCACCAAAAACTTTNTGCACCTATGTTATGGAATTATGGCACACATTTGGTGCGTACAAGATGGAGCAGTATAGCTCCAAGTCAACCTCTAATGGGTTGTTGGGAAAGGATGTCTCCTTGCATCATCCCGATAGGAAAAGACTGATGGTACATTACACCTACCTCCTTACCTTGCTTACCTGTGATGTCTGTTGTCTTGGGTTTGCACTGCCATGGCGGTGTGATATGCACTCTTTGTCATGCAGATATCGTGTACATATTGAGTATTGTCGACAATGTCAAAATGATCCATAGTCAGCTGTTGAGGCACAATTGTGACTATGCACGGTACGCGTTGTTTGATGTCTTGTCGACATTGTAGAGGGTTGTTGCAACTGTTGTTCCATACTGAAGAGTTGTGGCAAGTGTGTGATGCATAAATGCCCGTGAAAACGACACCTATGTACAGTGCGACTAAGCCGACACCACGACGTATTACTTGTACCACGACGTACGAGTGACGACATGCCTAGAAAGAAAATAAAAAGCACGGCCATCGATGATGAACATTGGGACGCTACGGATGCAGACTTCACAAGCCCGTTACAAGAACCAAGACTGCGTTGATCCTCCGTAGGCTCACCGGCCTAACCGTGGTACAATGACATCACTCTGGATGGGTAGCTCCCCCATTGTACCCCAACGCCACGCGCTATCGACCCTATCTCACATTCTACTCAAAAAAACTGTGAAAAAGTGCTCTGATGCACAACGTACCTTGTGGAAGAGGCAGAACGTTGTCGTCACGTGTCCATCAATGGCGGTCGTTGTAGGACGTTAACTTTGTCGAAAAAAATGCATGACCGTATTGTCAACTTTGTAGAGTATTGCTGCAACTATTGTTCCATACCGAAGAGTTGTGGCGAGTGTGCGATGCATAAATGCCCGTGAAAACGACAGCTATGCACAGTGCGACTAAGCAAATACCAGGACGTATTACTTGTACCACGACGAACAAGTCACGGCATGCCCAGAAAGAAAAGAAAAACACGGCCATCGATGATGAACATTGCAACGCTACGGATGCAGACTTCACAAGCCCGTTACAAGAACCAAGACTGCGTTGATTCTCCGCACGTTCACCGGCCCAACCGTGGTACAATCACATCATTCTTGATGGGTAGCTCCCCATTGTAGCCGAACGCCATGCGCTATCGACCCTATTTCTCATTCTACTCACAAGCATTGTGCAAAAGTGCTCTGATGCACAACGCACCTTGTGGAAGAGGCAGAACGTTGTTGTCACGTGTCCATCAATGGCGGTTGTTGTATGACTTTCAATTTATACGATGTAAAGGCATGACCGTATTGTCAACGTTGTCGAGGGTTTTGTCCAACTGTTGTTCCATACCAAAGAGTTGTGGCCAGTGTGTGATGTATGAATGCCCGTGAAAATGGCACCTATGCACGGTGTGACTAAGCTGACACCAGGACGTATTACTTGTACCACGACATACAAGTGACGGCATGCCTAGAAAGAAAAAAATGCACGGCCATCGATGATGAACATTGGGACGCTACGGATGCAGACTTCACAAGCCCGTTATAAGAACCAAGACTGCGTTCATCCTCCGCAGGTTCACCGGCCCAACCGTGGTACAATGACATCACTCTGGATGGGTGGCTCCCCATTGTACCCCAACGCCACGCGCTATCGACCCTATCTCACATTCTACTCACAAACACTGTGCAAAAGTGCTCTGATGCACAACATACCTTGTGGAAGAGGCAGAACATTGTCGTCACGTGTCCATCAATGGCGGTCGTTGTATGAAGTTCACTTTGTCAATACAAATGCATGACCGTATTGTCAACTTTGAAGAGTATTGTTGCAACTGTTGTTCTATACCGAAGAGTTGTGGTGAGTGTGCGATGCATAAATGCCTGTGAAAATGACACCTATGCACAGTGCGACTAAGCTGACACCACNTACCTTGTGGAAGAGGCAGAACGTTGTCGTCACGTGTCCATCAATGGCGGTCGTTGTATGAAGTTCACTTTGTCAATACAAATGCATGACCGTATTGTCAACTTTGAAGAGTATTGTTGCAACTGTTGTTCTATACCGAAGAGTTGTGGTGAGTGTGCGATGCATAAATGCCTGTGAAAATGACACCTATGCACAGTGCGACTAAGCTGACACCACGACGTATTACTTCTACCACAACGAACAATTCACGACATGCCTGGAAAGGAAACAAAGCACGGCCATCGATGATGAACATTGCGACGCTACGGATACAGAATTCACAAGGCCGTTACAAGAACCAAGACTGCGTTGATTCTCCGCAAGTTCACCGGACCAACCGTAGTACAATGACATCACTATGGATGGGTAGCTCCCCATTGTACCCCACCGCCACGCGCTATCGACCCTATTTCACATTCTACTCACAAACACTGTGCAAAAGTGCTCTGATGCAAAACACACCTTGTGGGCATGCAGTGCATGTAGTTGATGTGCCATTCCACCGGAGTCATGCTCTTGCACTGCACCTTTGCCACAGCAGCCACAACCTTTGCATTCTTCGATGTAGTGACCGAAGGGACTGGGTTCACCATGACTTGGCCTCTCTGGAAGGCTGAGATCTAATGCAACAGGTCATCATGCTTCTCAGCCGGCACAAGTGCATCCATCACTCCTTGCCACACTTGCATGGTTGCAAAATCCAGTGACAGATCGTTACCAAAGTTCTCTGGATGCATGCGTCTCGCTGTGACATACAGCAGAAATGACATATCCTTTGTCTAGCATGCGTTCAATCTGGCCAGTCTTGGTCTTTGTGGGGATGGACTCGCAGTGCTTGCTGAGCTCCTTTGTGAGGTAGTCTCCGCTGCATTGGCGTTTTTGAGGTGGATTCCACCGAGATGCATCAAAGGAGGCATCCGTCACACCTGATGATGGAGCTGGTGACAAGATTGTGTCAGCAACTGAGGTGGCACCCCTTGACGGCTGAGAGGAGGACCCAAACGGTTGGGACGCCATCCTGGTATGACACCAAGTGTCGCACCAGGCGACGAACAGAAGGGTAGCGTGGTACTACCACCGATGTGCTATGAACAACTGGAGCGATGCTCGCGCGCTTGGCCCATGCACCAGTGCGCATCCGCTCTCGTTTCAGTTTGATGGTACGAGGTCGTTGATTTCTTCATGGGATGGAAAACGAATACGCAAACCGTGAAATGAAACCGTGAACCTATGGTTCACGTTTTTTATTAGACGCCAATAACTTTGAAAAGACAACGTCAACCAATGGCTCGCATTTTTTACTGGACTCCAATAAGTTTTCCGCCTCATGTGAGATTCCCCCTTATCATGTCACTTGTGATGTTTTCACGATGTGAAATTAATCTACAGACCAAGTATGAACTCTTTAAACCGTGGGTTAGTTGTCGCTGTGGGTTTTTCTAGTGTATAATACTTTTATCATGTTAGAAAAGCTCCAAAACTAATATCCAGTCTATCAGTGGACAGATTGTACACCTGGACNGAGAACACTGGAGCAAGCCAGAGAATTGTGGAGCAAGCCAGAGAACGGTGGAGCAAGCCAGAGAACGGTGGAGCAAGTCAGAGAACGGTGCAGCAAGCCAGAGAACGGTGGAGCAAACCAGAGAACGGTGGAGCAAGCCAGAGAATGGTGGTGCAAGCCAGAGAACAATCGAGAAGACCAGAGAACGATGGAGCAAGCCAGAGAACGGTGGAGCAAGTTAGTGAAAGTTGGAGCAAGCCAGGAAAAGGTGGAGCAAGCCAGAGAACGGTGGAGCAAGCCAGAGAACGGTGGAGGAAGCAAAGGAACAATGGAGCAAGCCAGAGAACGGTGGAGCAATCCAGAAAACAATGAAGCAAGCCAGAGAACAGTGGAGCAAACCAGAGAACGGTGGAGCAAGTCTGGAAGTACAAAACAGGTCAGCAGTTTAGCTTGTCGATAACTTTGTGCGCAGTGGACTGTTTCAGGCCTGTAGCATACTGTAGGAATATGCAGGAGAGCAACTAGCAGCCCGAGGCCCTGGTTTGGGCTCTTGACAAGTGTAGCGTCTGCAGTGTCTGGCTAAGTATTACAGCTGTTTTGTAGGTGGGGTTGATGTGGAGTTTCTGGAGTTCATGGAATTTGTTCTGGATTGATTTCACCACGGATTGTGTACATGATTCTGTTAACCTCTGTTGGTGACCTTAATTCCAACACAACGGTGGAGCAAGCCAGAGAACGATAGAGATATCCAGAGAACGATGGAGCAAGCCAGAGAACGTTGGAGCAAGCTAGAGAACGGTGGAGCAAGCCAGAGAACGGTGGAGCAAGCCAGAGAACGGTGGAGCCAGCCAGAGAGCGGTGGAGTAAGCCAATGAACGGTGGAGCAAGGCAAAGAATGGTGGAGCAAGCCCAGGAACGGTGGGGCAAGCCAGAGAACGGTGCAGCAAGCTAGAGGAAGGTGGAGCAAGCCAAAGAACAGTGGAGAACGCCAGAGAGGAGTGGAGCAAGCCAGAGACCGTTGAAGCAAGAGAACGGTGGAGCAAGCCACAGAATGGTTGAGCAAGCCAGAGAACGGTGGAGCAAGCAAGAGAACAGTGGAACAAGCCAGACAACGGTGGAGGAAGCCAGAGAATGGTGGAGCAGGCCAGAGAAAGGCGAAGCAAACCTGTGAACGGTGGAGCAAGCCAGAAAGCGGTGGAGCAAGTCAGAGAACGGTGGAGCAAGCCAGAGAATGGTGGAGCAAGCCAGAGAACGGTGGAGTAATCCAGAGAACTGTGGAGCAAGCCAAAGAACGGTGAAGCAATCCAGAGAAAGGTGGAACAAGCCAGAGAAAGCTGGAGCAAGCCAGAGAACAGTGGAGTAAGCCAGAGAACAGTGGAGCAAGGCAAAGAACGGTGGAGCCAGCCAGAGAATGGTGGAGCAAGCCAGAGAATGGTTGAGCAAGCCCGAGAAAGATGGAAGAAGCCAAATAAAGGTGGAGTAAGCCAGAGAACGGTGAAGCAAGCCAGCGAACAGTGGAGCAAGTCAGGGAACATTGGAGCAGGCTAGAGAACGGTGGAGCAAGCCAGAGAACGTTGGAGCAGGCTAGAGAACCGTGGAGCAAGCCAGAGAACGGTGGTTTAAGCCAGAGGACGATGGAGCAAGCCAGAGAAAGGTGCGGCAAGCCAGAGAACGGTGGAGCAATCCTGAGAAAGTTGGAGCACGCCAAAGAAAGGTGGAGCAAGCCAGAGAACGGTGGAGCAAGCCAGAAAATGGTAGAGCAAGCCAGAGAAAAGTGGAGCAAGCCAGAGAACGATGGATCAAGCCACACAATGGGAAAGCAAGCCAGAGAACGGTGGAGCAAGCCAGAGAACGGTGGCGCAAGCTTGAGAATGGTGGAGCAATCCTGAGAACGGTAGAGCAAGCCAGACAACGGTGGAGCAAGCCAGAGAACGGTGGAGCAAGCCAAAGAACGGTGGAGCAAGCCAGAGAACAGTGAAGCAAGCCAGAGAACCATGGAGCAAGCCAGAGAACGGTAGAACATGCCACAGAACAGTGGAGCAAGCCAGAGAACAAGGGAGCAAGTCAGAGAACGGTGGAACAAGCCAGAGAACAGTGAAGCAAGCGAGAGAAAGGTGGAGCAAGCCAGAGATTGGTGGAGCAAGATAGAGATGGGTTGAGCAAGCCAGAGAACGGTGAAGCAATCCAGAGAATGATGGAGCAAGCCAGAGAGTGTTGGAGCAATCCAGAGAACGGCAGAGCAGGTGAGAGAACAGGGGAGCAAGCCAGAGAGCAGTGGAGCAAGCCAGAGAATGGTGGAGCAAGCCAGAGAACGGTGGAGCAATTCAGGGAACGCTGGAGAAAGCCAGAGAACGGTGGAGTAAGCCAGAGAATGGTGGAGCAAGCCAGAGAATGGTGGAGCAAGCCGGAGAACGGTAGAACAAGCCAGAGAACGGTGGAGCTAGCTAGAGAAAGGTGGAGCAAGCCACAGAAGGGTGGAGCAAGCCAGAGAACAGTGGAGCAAGCCAGATAAAGTTGGAGCAATACAGAGACTGGTGGAGCAAGACAAAGATTGGTTGAGCAATCCAGAGAACGGTGGAGCAAGCCAGGGAACGGTGGAGCAAGCCAGAGAACTGTGGAGCAAGCTAGAGAACGGTAAACCAAGCCACAGAAGGGTGGAGCAAGCTTGAGAGCAGTGGAGCAAGCTAGAGAACGGTGGAGCAAGCGAGAGAACGGTGGAGCAAGCCACAAAACGGTGGAGCAAGCTAGAGAACAGTGGAGCAAGCCAGAGAACGGTGGAGCAAGCCAGAGAACGGTGGAGAAAGCCAGAGAACGGTGGAGCAAGCCAGAAAACAGTGGAGAAATCCAAAGAATGGTGAAGCAAGCCAGAGAAAGGTGGAGCAAGCCAGAGAACGGTGGAGAAAGCCAGAGAACGGTGGAGCAAGCCAGAAAACAGTGGAGAAATCCAAAGAATGGTGAAGCAAGCCAGAGAAAGGTAGAACAAGCCAGAGATTGGTTGAGCAAGCCAGACAAAGGTGGAGCAAGCCAGAGAAAGGTGGAGCAAGGCAGAGAAAGGTGGAGCAAGCCAGAGAAAGGTGGAGCAAGCCAGAGAAAGGTAGAACAAGCCAGAGATTGGTTGAGCAAGCCAGACAAAGGTGGAGCAAGCCAGAGAAAGGTGGAGCAAGGCAGAGAAAGGTGGAGCAAGCCAGAGAAAGGTGGAGCAAGCCAGAGATTGGTGGTGCAAGACAGAGATTGGTTGAGCAAGCTAGAGAACGGTTGAGCAAGCCAGGGAACACTGGAGCAAGCGTGAGAATGGTGGAGCAAGTTAGAGAACGATGGAGCAAGCCAGAGAACGATGGCGCAAGCTAGAGAACGGTTGAGCAAGCCAGAGAAGGGTGGAGCAAGCCAGAGAATGGTAGAGATAACCAGAGAACTGTGGAGAAAGCCAAAGAACGGTGGAGAAATCCAGAGAACGGTGGAGCAAGCAAGAGAATAGTGGAGCAAGCTAGAGAACGGTGGAGCAAGCCAGAGAAAGGTGGAGCAAGCTAGAGAATGGTGGAGTAAAGCAGAGAGCGGTAAAGCAAGCCAGAGAACGGTGGAGCAAGCCAGAAAACGGTGGAGCAAGCCAGAGAACGGTGCAGCAGGCCAGAGAATGGTGGAGCAAGCCAGAGAACGGTGTAGCAGGCCAGAGTAATGTGGAAGAAGCCAGAGGAAGGTGGAGCAAGCTCGAGAACCATGGAGCAGGCCAGAGAACGGTTGAGCAAGCCAGAGAACGGTGGAGCAAGCCGGAGAACGGTGGAGCAAGCAAGAGACCGGTGGAGCAAGCCAGTGAAAGGTGGAGCAAGTCAGAGAATGGTGGAGAAAGCCAAAGAACAGTTGAGCAAGCCAGAGAATGGTGGAGCAAGCTAGAGAACGGTGGAGCAAGCCAGGGAAAGGTCGAGCAAGCCAGAGAACGGTGGAGTAAGCCAGAGAATGGTGGAGAAAGCCAGAGAATGGTGGAGCAAGCCAGAGAACGGAGGAGCAAGCGTGAGAACATTGGAGCCTATGTTGTCCTCTGTCCCAAGAACAACACTACAACGATGTTCATAACGAACAACGATGTAGTCCATGTCTAGGGCATCGATGTGGGTACACATCAACTACTGCAGAAATGAGGGGACCAAAGCTATAAACACCAATGTATGCCCATTTTGTATAGCAAAACGTGTTCAAGGTAATATGGATGTTAGTCAGTGAGCAGCCTTTAGAACATCTCACTAGGGTATTCATATATTGTCAGCATTTTGATCACTATTTTTATGCAAATGATAATACACTCAGATTTGTTCTTGGATTTGTATTCTGAACTGTACAGGTTTCATTCACAGACAATGTTACACTTAGGTTTTCAACAGTGCACTGAACTGCTTGCTGAACACAGAAACAAATGCAAACACAATGGGCAATGTCACTGTCAAAGAGAAGAATGGAATTCTTGTTTCACATAGAAAGAACACAATGTCTACTTCCTTCCACGACCACGCTTAGCTGCCTTGTCCACGGAACCGAGGCGTTTTGTGCCAGAGGCACGAGCAGTGGTATTGCCACTGCCGAGGGCTGCATTCTCAGGGCTAGTGTTGGTGGCCGCCTCTGCACCTCCCTCATCTGCTGGTGTGGAAGGCGTTGCTGCTATTGCATCTGTGCCATGTGTGCCTTCTGCTGCAGGTGTTGCTTGAGCTGAAGACATTGTCTCTGCGGCGGGTGTTGGAGTTCTAGGTGTTGCTGCAAGTTGGGACATTCCAGCTGCTGCTGTTGCTATTGTTGCATCTGCTCCAGTAGCTGCTGCATGTGTTGTATGGCTGCGACTTCTCTGCATGCTACCAAAATCCGGGGTAGGGGTCTCTTGTCGCATGCGTACACGACGAGCATGCGGCAGCATGGGCGTGTCCACAAGAACACGGATGTTTGCTTGCACTTCCACGACATCATCATCTCCCTCTGTTGCGTTGAAGTCATCCTCTTCATCCTCCCCCTCCCCATTGTCACTGCTGTCCTCTCCACCCACATTCAAGAGTTCCACCTCCTCTCCATCCTCCAGGTCTCCCCATCTTCTTCACTGACGTCTCCATCATCTGCTTCTAGCTCTGCTCCTCCTTCTGCTGCCATCATCTGCTGTCCTACTGCTCGCCCGCCGCTCTTGCCATAGTGCTTGCGCAACCTCACGTTGCAGCGGTTGAGCAGCTCCAGCGTTGACACCAATAAGCAGTTCCTACGTGCAGTGTGCACAAGCTCATGTGTGGGGAATACTCTCTCACATTCAGAAGATGAACACAATTGAGACAAAACCTTGAAAGCAAGGTCACGCAACGTGGGCATGCAGTGCATGTCGTTGACGTGCCATTCCACCGGAGTCATGCTCCTGCACTGCATCTTTGCCACAGCAGTCACAGCCTTTGCATCCTTCGATGTAGTGACCGAAGGGAATGGGTTCACCATGACTTGGCCTCTGGAAGGCTGAGATCTCATGCAGCAGCTCATCATGCTTCTCAGCCGGCACAAGTGCATCCATCACTGCTTGCCACACTTGCATGGTTGTAGAATCCAGTGACAGATCATTACTGAAGTGCTCGGGATGCATGCGTCTCGCTGCGGCATACAACGGAAATGACATATCCTTTGTCCAGCGTGCGTTCAGTCTGGCCAGTCTTGGTCTTTGTGGGGATGGACTCGCAGTGCTTGCTGAGCTCCTTTGTGAGGTAGTCTCCGCTGCATTGGGGTTTTTGAGGTGGATTCCACCGAGATGCATCAAAGGAGGCGTCCGTCACACCTGATGATGGAGCTGGTGACTGGATTGTGTCAGCAGCTGAGGTGGCACCCCTTGACGGCTGAGAGGAGGACCCGGAC
>SZWC01002248.1:10392-22340 GCA_023375785.1 Penium margaritaceum
TCTGGCCAGTCTTGGTCTTTGTGGGGATGGACTCGCAGTGCTTGCTGAGCTCCTTTGTGAGGTAGTCTCCGCTGCATTGGGGTTTTTGAGGTGGATTCCACCGAGATGCATCAAAGGAGGCGTCCGTCACACCTGATGATGGAGCTGGTGACTGGATTGTGTCAGCAGCTGAGGTGGCACCCCTTGACGGCTGAGAGGAGGACCCGGACGGTTGGGACGCCATCCTGGTATGACATCAAGTGTCGAACCAGGTGACGAACAGAAGGGTAGCGTGGTATTGCCACCGATGTGCTATGAAGAACTGGAGCGATGCTCGCACGCTTGGCCCATGCACCTGTGCGCATCCGCTCTTGTTTCAGTTTGATAGTACGAGGTCGTTGATTTCTTCACGGGATGGAAAACGAATACGCAAACCGCGAAATGAAACCGTGAACCAATGGTTCACGTTTTTTATTAGACGCCAATAACTGTGAAAAGACAACGTCAACCAATGGCTTGCATTTTTTACTGGACTCCAATAAGTTTTCCGCCTCATGTGAGATTCCCCCTTATCATGTCACTTGTGATATTTTCACGATGTGAAATTAATCTTCAGACCAAGTATGAACTCTTGAAACCGTGGGTTAGTTGTCACCGTGGATTTTTCTAGTGTGTAATACTTTTATCATGTTAGAAAAGCTCCAAAACTAATATCCAGTCTATCGGAGGACAGATTGTACACCTGGACGTTGAACAAGTCCATGCTATTCGTTCACTGAATTAGGACACGCCGATGCCGTGTTAATCAACCAATGGCTGGCTAGGCATGGCTGACCTGTATCATGCATGCATGCTCACCTGCTTGCATGGTGCAGTGCAGAAAATGTTGTGGCATATCTGTCAATGTAGGCTTGCACGGCGGCGGCATCGAGCGCGAACTTGAAGTGTTGATTTTTGCAAAAATACCCAAGTCCCGGATCACGGTCCCCAAGTGTCCAAAATCACCATTCTTGGGTGACCCGGGTTGTCTTTTGGCCCTACAACGCAACGAAGTAGCAACGATGTAGCTCATTGCTACGTTGTTGATGTAGGGCTCCTACAACAGGCAACGAGGGCAACATAGAGTGGAGCAAGCCTGAGAACGGTAGAGCAAGCCAGAGAACGGTGGAGCAAGCCAGAGAACGGTGGAGCAAGCAAGAGAACGGTGGAGCAAGCAAGAGATCGGTGGAGCAAGCAAAGGAACAATAGAGCAAGCCAGAGAACGGTGGAGCAATCCAGAAAACAATGAAGCAAGCCAGAGAACGGTGGAGCAAGCAAGAGAACGGTCGATCAAGCCAGGGAACGATGGAGGAAGCTAGAGAACGGTGGAGCAAGCCAAGGAACAGTGGAGCAAACTAGAGAACGGTGCAGCAAGCCAGAGAATAGTGGAGAAAGCCAGAGAATGATGGAGCAAGCCAGAGAGCGGTGGAGAAAGCGAGAGAAAGGTCAAGCAAGCCAGAGAAAGGTGGAGCAAGCCACAAAAAGGTGGAACAAGGTAGAGATTTGTGGAGGAAGACAGAGATTGGTTGAGCAAGCCAGAGAATGGTGGAGCAAGGCAAAGAATGGTGGAGCAAGCCAAAGAATTGTCGGAGCAATCCAGAGAAAGGTGGAGCAAGCCAGAGAACAATGGAGCAAGCTAAAGAAACGTGGAGCAAGCCAGAGAACGGTGAAGCAAGCCAGAAAACGGTGGAGCAAGCCAGAGAAAGGTGGAGCAAGTCAGAGAACGGTGGAGCAAGCCAGAGAACAGTGGAGCAAGCTAGAGAATGGTGGAGCAAGCCAGAGAATGGTGTAGTAAGCCAGGGAATGGTGGAGCAAGCCAGAAAATGGTTGAGCAAGCCAGAGAAAGGTGGAGCAAGCCACAGAAAGGTGGAGCAAGTCTGAGAACTGTGGAGCAATCCAGGGAAAGGTGGAGCAAGCGAGAGAATGGTGGAGCAAACCAGAGAATGGTGGAGCAAGCTAAAGGACAGTGGAGCAAGCCAGAGAAAGGTGGAGCAAGCCAGAGAACAATGGAGCAAGCCAGAAAACGGTGGAGCAAGCCAGAGAACGGTGAGGCAAGCCAGACAACGGTGCAGCAAGCTGGAGAAAGGTCGAAAAATCTAGAAAATGGTGGAGCAAGCGAAAGAACGGTGGAGCAAGCCAGAGAGCAGTGGAGCAAGCCATGCCAGGGAAAGGTAGAGCAAGCCAGAGAACGGTGGAGCAAGCTAGTTAAAGGTGGAGCAAGCCAAAGAACGGTGGAGCAAGCTAGAGTTTGGTGGAGCAAGCCAGAGAATGGTGGTGTAAGCCTTAGAACAGTGGAGGAAGTTTGAGAACAGCGGAGCAAGCTAGAGAATGGTGGAGCAAGCCAAATAACTGTGAATGAAGCTAGAGATTTGTGGAGCAAGCCAGAGAACGTTGGAGGAAGTAAGAGAACGGAGGAGAAAACCAGAGAATGGTGGAGCAAGCCAGAGAACTGTGGAGCAACCCAGAGAATGGCAGAACAAGCCATAGAACAATGGAGCAAACCAGAGAACGGTGGAGCAAGCCAGAGAAAGGTGGAGAAAGCGAGAGAAAGTTGGAGCAAGCCAAAGATTGGTGGAGCAAGACAGAGATTGGTTGAGCAAGCAAGATAATGGTGGCTCAAGCAAGAGAAAGTTGGAGCAAGCTAGAGAACAGTGGAGCAAGCGGGAAAATGGTGGAGCAAGCCAGAGAAAGGTTGAGCAAGACAGAGAATGGTGGAGCAAGCCAGAGAAAGGTGGAGCAAGCCAGATAACGGTGGAGCAAGCAAGAGAACACTGGAGTAAGTCAGAGAACGGTGGAACAGGCCAGGGAAAGGTGGAGCAATCCAGAGCACGGTGGAGCAAGCCAGGGAAAGGTGGAGCAAACCTGAGAACGGTGGAGCAAGCCAGAAAACGGTGGAGTAAGCCAGAGAACGGTGGAGCAAGGCATAGAACTGTGGAGCAAGCCAGATAGCAGTGGAGCAAGCCAGATAACTGTGGAGCAAGCCGGAGAAAGTTAGAACAAGCCAGAGAACGGTGGAGCAAGCTAGACAACAGTGGAGCAAGTCAGAGAACGGATGAGCAAGTCCGAGAACGGTGGAGCAAGCCAGAGAACGGTGAAGTAAGCCTGAGAACAGTGGAGTAAGCCAGAAAATGGTGGAGCAACGCAGAGAACGGTGGAGCAAGCCAGAGAATGATGGAGTAAGCCAGGGAGTGGTGAAGCAAGCCAGAGAACGGTGTAGCAAGCCCGAGAATGGCGGAGCAAGCCAGAGCTGGGTGGAGCAAGCCAGAGAACGGTGAAGCAAGCAAGGGAACGATGGAGCAAGCTAGAGAATGATGGAGTAAGCCAGAGAACGCTGGAGCAAGCGAGAGAAAGGTGGAGCAAGCCAGAGAAATGTGGAGCAAGCTAGAGAAAGTTGGAGCAAGCTTGAGAATGGTGGAGCAATCCAAAGAACGGTGGAGCAAGCCAGAGAACAATGGAGCAAGCCAGAGAAACGTGGAGCAAGCCAGAGAACGGTGGAGTAAACCACAAAACAGTGGAGCAAGCCAGAGAAAGGTGGAGCAAGTCAGAGAATGGTGGAGCAAGCCACAGAACGGTGGCGCAAGCAAGAGAACGGTGGAGTAAGCCAGAGAATGGAGGAGTAAGCCGGAGAACGGTGGAGCGAGGCAGAAAACGGTGGAGCAAGCCAGAGAAAGGTGGAGCAAGCTAGGGAAAGGTGGAGCAAGCCAGAGAACGGTGGAGCAAGCCAGGGAAAGTTGGAGCAAGCCAGAGAACGGTGGAGCAAGCCAGAGAATGGTGCAGCAAGCTAGAGAACAGTGGAGCAAGCCAGAGAAAGGTGGAGCAAGCCAGAGAACAGTGGAGCAAGCCAGAGAGCGGTAAAGTAAGCCAGAGAAAGGTGGAGCAAGCCAGAGAACGGTGGAGCAAGCCAGAGAACAGTGGAGCAAGCCAAAGAACGGTGGAGCAAGCCAGAGAATGGTGGAGCATGCCGGAGAACGGTGGAGCAAGGCTGAGAATGGTGGAGCAAGCAAGAGAACGGTGGTACAAGCCTGAGAACGGTGGAGGAAGTTTGAGAATGGTGCAGCAAGGCAGAGAATGGTGGAGCAAGCCAGAGAACGGTGGAGAAAGCCAGAGAACGGTGGAGCAAGCCAGAGAACTATGGAGGACGTCAGAGAACGGAGGAGAAAGCCAGATAACGGTGGAGTACGCTAGAGAATAATGGAGCAAGCAAGAAAATGGTAGAGCAAGCCAGAGAACAGTAGAGCAAGCCAGAGAACGATGGAACAAGCGAGAGAAAGGTGGAGAACGCCAGAGAAAGTTGGAGCAAGCGAGAGAAAGATGGAGTAAGCGAGAGAAAGGTGGGGCAAGCCAGAGATTGGTGCAGCAAGACAGAGATTGGTTGAGCAAGCGAGAGAACGGTGGAGCAATCAAGAGAACTGTGGAGCAAGCCAGAGAATGGTGGAGCAATCCAGAGAATGGTGGAGCAAGCCAGAGAACGGTAACGTAAGCCGGAGAACGGTGGAGCCAGGTAGAGAACGGTGGAGCAAGCCGGAGAATGATGGAGCAAGCCAGAGATCAGTGGAGCAAGCCAGAGAATGGTGGAGCAAGCCAGAGAATAGTGGAGATAGCCAGAGAACAGTTGAGAAATCCAGAGAACGGTGGAGCAAGGCAGAGAATGGTGGAGCAAGCCAGAGAGTGGAGGAGCAAGCCAGAGAACGGTGGAGCAAGGTGGAGAATGGTGGAGCAAGCCAGAGATCAGTGGAGCAAGCCAGAGAATGGTGGAGCAAGCCAGAGAATAGTGGAGATAGCCAGAGAACAGTTGAGAAATCCAGAGAACGGTGGAGCAAGCCAGAGAATGGTGGAGCAAGCCAGAGACAGGTCGAGCAAGCCTGAAAACGGTAGAGCAAGCAAGAGAGCGGTGGAGCAAGCCAAAGAATGGTGGAGCAAGCGAGAGAATGGTGGAGTAAGCCAGAGAACCATGGAGCAAGCCAGAGAAAGGTGGAAGAAGCTAGAGAAAGGTGGAGCAAGCCAAATAATGATGAAGCAAGTTAGAGAACGGTTGAGCAAGCCAGAGAACGGTGGATCAAGACAGAGAACGGTGGAGCAAGCAAGAGAACAGTGGAGCAAGCCAGAGAACGGTGGAGCAAGCCAGAGAACGAGGGAAAGGTGGAGCAAGCAAGGGAAAGGTGGAGCAAGCCAGGGAAAGGTGGAGCAAGCCAGGGAAAGGTGGAGTAAGCCAGAGGAGGTTGGAGCAAGCAAGAGAATGGTGGAGCAAGCGAAAGAACCATGGAGCAAGCCAGAGAATGATGGACCAAGCCAGAGAACGGTGGAGCACACCAGAAAGTGGAGCAGCAAGTCAGAGAATGGTGGAGCAAGCCTGAGAATGGTGAAGCAATCCTGAGAACAGTAGAGCAAGCCAGAGAATGGTGGAGCAAGCCAGAGAACACCGGAGGAAGCCATAGAATGGTGGAGCAAACCAGAGAACAATGGAGCAAGCCAGACAAGGGTAGAGCAAGCCAGAGAATGTTGGAGCAAGCCAGAGAACGGTGGAGTAAGCCAGAGAATGGTGGAGCAAATCAGAGAATGGTGGAGCAAGCCAGAGAATGCTGGAGCAAGTCAGAGAACGGTGAAGCAAGCCAGATAGAGGTGGAGCAAGCCAGAGAAAGAAGGAACAAGCCAGAAAAAGTTCGAGCAAGCCACAGAAAGGTGGAGCAAGCCAGAAATTGATGGAGCAAGACAGAGACTGGTTGAGCAAGCCAGAGAAATGTAGAGCAAGCGAGAGAATAGTGGAGCAAGCCAAAGAATGGGTGAGCAAGCCAGAGAAGGATAAAGCAAGCCAGAGAACGGTGGAGCAAGCCAGAGAACGGTGGAGGAAGCTAGAGAATGGTAGAGCAAGCTAAAGAACAGTGGAGCAAGCCAGAGAATGGTGGAGCAAACCAGAGATGGTGGAGCAAACCAGATAACAATGGAGCAAGTCACAGAACGGTGGATCAAGCTAGAGAGAGGTGGAGGAAGCCAGAGAACAGTGGAGCAAGCAAGAGAATGGTGGAGCAAGCCAGAGAATGGTGGAGCAAGTCAGAGAACGGTGCAGCAAGTGCGAGAACGGTGGAGCAAACCAGAGAACAGTGGAGCAAGCCAGAGAAAAATGGGACAAGCCAGACAAAGGTGGAGCAAGTCTGAGAACGGTGGAGCAAGCCAAAGAACGGTGGAGCAAGCCAAAGAATGGTGGAGCATGCCAGAGAATGGTGGATCAAGCCAGAGAACGGTGGAGCAAGCAAGAGAACGGTGGAGCAAGCCCGACAATGGTGGATCAAGCCAGAGAACGTTGGAGCAAGTTAGAGAACGGTGGAGTAAGTCAAAGAATGGTGGATTAAGCCAAAGAACGATGGAGCAAGCCAGAGAAAGGTGGAGCATGCCAGAGAAAGGTGGAGCAAGCCGGAGAAAGTTGCAGCAAGCCAGAGAACGGTGGAGCAAGCCAAAAACGGTGGAGCAAGCGAGGGAACGGTGGAGAAAGCCAGATAACTACAGAGCAAGTCAGAGAAAGGTGGAGCAACCCAAAGAACGGTGGAGCAAGCCTGAGAACGGTGGAGCAAGCCTGAGAACGGTGGAGCAAGCCACAGAACGGTAGAGCAAACCAGAAAACGGTGGAACATGCCATAGAAAGGTGGAGCAAGCCAAAGAACAGTGGAGCAATCTAGAGAATGGTGGAGCAAGCCAGAGAATGGTGGAGCAAGCGAGGGAATGGTGGAGCAAGCCACAGAAACGTGGAGCAAGCCGGAGAAAGGTGGAGCAAGCCAGAGAATAGTGGAGGAAGATAGAGAAAGGCGGACCAAGCCAGAGATTGGTGGAGCAAGATAGAGATTGGTTGAGCAAGCAAGAGAACGGTGGAGCGATCTTGAGAACGGTGGAGCAAGCAAGAAAACAGTGGAACAAGCCAGAGAAAGTTTGAGCAAGTCAGAGAACAGTGAAGCAAGCCAGAGAATTTTGGAGCAAGCCAGAGAGCGGTGGAGCAAGCCAGAGAACGGTGGAATGTGCCAGAGAATGATGGAACAACCCAGGGAAAGGTGGAGCAAGCCAGAGAATGGTGGAGCAAGCCAGGGAATGGTGGAGCAAGCCAGAAAACGGTGGAGCAAGCCAGAGAACGGTTGAGCAAGCCAGAAAACCGTGGAGCAAGCCAGACAAGGGTGGAGCAAGCTAGAGATCAATGGAGCAAGCCAGAGAACGGTGAAGCAAACCAGAGAATGGTGGAACAAGCCTGAGAACGGTGGAGCAAGCTTGAGAATGGTGGAGCAAGCTAGAGAACGTTGGAGCAATCCAGAGAACGGTGGAGCAAGCCAGAGAACGGTGGAGAAAGCCAAAGAACGGTGGAACAAGCCAGAGAACGGTGGAGCAAGCCATGGAATGGTGGATCAAGCATGAGAATGGTGCTGGAATTCAAAGATCGGTGGACCAAGCCAGAGAAAAGCAAAGCAAGCAAGAGAAAGGTGGAGCAAGCCACAGAAAGGTAGAGCAAGCCAGAGATTGATGGAGCAAGACAAAGATTGGTTGAGCAAGCCAGAGAACGGTGGAGCAAGCGAGAGAACGGTTGAGCAAGCTTAAGAATGGTGGAGCAAGCCAGAGAACGATGAAGCAAGCCAGAGAACGGTGGAGCAAGGCACAGAACGGTGGATTAAGCTAGAGAACAGTAGAGCAAGCTAGAGAACGGTGGAGCAAGTCAGAGAACGGTGGAGCAAGCTAGAGACGGTGGAGTAAGCCAGATAACGGTGGAGCAAGCAAGAGAATGATGGAGCAAGCCAGAGAAAGATTGAGGCAGCTGGAGAACGGTGGAACAAGCCAGAGAGCGGTAGAGCTAGCCTGAAAATGGTGGAGCAAGGCAGAGAACGATAGAGCAAGCCAGAGAACGGTGGAGCAAGCCAGAGAACGGTGGAGCAAGCCCGAGAACAGTGGAGCAGGCCAGAGAAAAATGGAACAAGCCAGACAAAGGTGGAGCAAGCTTGAGAACGGTGGAGCAAGCCAAAGAACGTTGGAGCAAGCCAGAGAACAGTGGAGCAAATGAGAGAACGGTGGAGCAAGCCAGAGAACGGTGGAGTTAGCAAGAGGACGGTGGAGCAATCCAGAGAATGGTGTATCAAGCCAGAGAATGTTGGAGCAAGCTAGAGAACGGTGGAGCAAGTCAAAGAACGGTTGTTTAAGCCAAAAAATGATGGAGCAAGCAACAGAAACGTAGATCATGCCAAAGAAAGGTGGAGCAAGCTGGAGAAAGTTGGAGCAAGCCTGAGAACGATGGAGCAAGCCAGAGAACCTTGCAGGAAGCCAGAGAACCGTGGAGCAAGCGTGATAACAACGGAGCAAGCCAAAGAACAATGGAGCAAGTCAGGGAACGGTGAAGCAAGCCATAGAACGGTGGAGCAAGCCTCAGAACGGTGGAGCAAGCCTAAGAATGATGGAACAAGCCAGAGAACTGTGGAGCAACTCATAGAACGGTGGAGCAAGCCAGAGAACGATGCAGCAAGCGAGAAAACAGTGGAGCAAGCCAAAGAAAGCTGGAGCAAGTCAGAGAAAGGTGGAGCAAGCGGGAGAAATGTGAAGCAAGCCTGAGAAAGACCAAACAAGACAGAAATCAGTGGAGCAAGACAGAGATTGGTTGCGCAAGCCAGAGAATGATGGAGTCATCCTGAGAACGGTGGAGCAAGCAAGAAAACATTGGAACAAGCCAGAGAAAGGTCGAGCAAGTCAGAGAACAGTGGAGCTAGCGAGAGAACGGTGGAGCAAGCCAGAGAATGGTGGAATAAAACAGAGAACGGTGGAAGAACCCAGGGAAAGGTGGAGCAAGCCAGAGAACGGTGGAGCGAGCCAGGGAATGGTGGAGCAAGCCAGAGAACAGTGGAGCAAGTCAGAGAACGGTTGAGCAATGCAGAGAACAGTGGAGCAATCTAGAGAATGGTGGAGCAAGCCACAGAACGGTGGAGCAAGCTTGAGAACGTTGCAGCAAGCCAGAGAACGGTGGAGCCAGCCAGAGAACGATGGAGCAAGCCGGAGAATGGTGGAGCAATCCAGAGAACAGTGGAGCAAACCAAAGAACGTTGGAGCAAGCCAGAACACGGTGGAGCAAGCCACAGAACGATGGAGCAAGCCGGAGAATGGTGGAGCAATCCAGAGAACAGTGGAGCAAGCCAAAGAACTGTGGAGCAAGCCAGAGAACGATGGAGCAACCCAGAGAACGGTGGAGCAAGCCAGAGAACAGTGAAGCAAGCAAGAGAATGGTGGACTAAGCTAGAGAACAGTGGAGCAACCTAGGGAACGGTGGAGCAAGCCAGAAAACAGTGGAGCAAGCCAAGGAATGGTGGAGCAAGCTAGAGAACGGTGGTGCAAGCCAGAGAACAGTGGACCGTACCAGAGAATGGTGGGGCAAGCCAAGGAAAGGTGGAGCAACCCAGAGAACGGTGGAGCAAGCCAGGGAAAGGTGGAGCAAGCCAAAGAATGGTGGAGTAATCCAGGGAGAGATGGAGCAAGCCAGAGTTTGGTGGAGCAAGCCAGAGAACGGTGGAACAAGCCAGGAAACAATGGAGCAAGCCAAAGAATGGTAGAGCAAGCCAAGGAAGAGTGGAGCAAACTAGAGAACGGTGCAGCAAGCCAGAAAATAGTGGAGGAAGCCAGAGAATGATGGAGCAAGCCATAGAACGTTGGAGCAAGCGAGAGAAAGGTGGAGCAAACCAGAGAAAGGTGGAGCAAGCCACAGAGAGGTGGAATAAGCTAGAGATTTGTGGAGCAAGACAGAGATTGGTTGAGCAAGCCAGGGAACCGTGGAGCAAG
The DNA here is from genome assembly GCA_023375785.1 of Penium margaritaceum. Taxonomy (NCBI): domain Eukaryota; kingdom Viridiplantae; phylum Streptophyta; class Zygnematophyceae; order Desmidiales; family Peniaceae; genus Penium; species Penium margaritaceum. The sequence continues at coordinate 20,197 of SZWC01002248.1, forward strand.
CGTGAGAATGGTGGAGCAAGCCAGAGAATGGTGGAGCAATCCAGAGAACAGTAGAGCAAGCCAGAGAACAATGGAGCAAGCTAGAGAAACGTGGATCAAGCCAGAGAACAGTTAAGCAACCCAGAAAACAGTGGAGCAAGCCAGAGAAAGGTGGAGCAAGTCAGAGAATGGTGGAGCAAGCCAGAGAACAGTGGAGCAAGCCAGAGAACAGTGGAGCAAGCAAGAGAATGGTGGAGTAAGCCAGGGAACGCTGGAGCAAGCCACAAAATGGTGGACCAAGCCAGAGAAAGGTGGAGCAAGCCGGGGAAAGCTGGAGCAAGCCAGAGAACTGTGGAGCAAGCCAGGGAAAGGTGGAGCAAGCCAGAGAACAGTGGAGCAAGCCAGAAAACGGTGGAGCAAGCTTAAGAACAATGGAGCAAGCCAGACAAAGGTGGAGCAAGCCAGAGAACAGTGGAGCAAGCCGCAAAGCGGTGGAGAAAGCCAGAGAGTGGTGGAGCAAGCCAGAGAACGGTGGAGCAAGCTAGAGAATGGTGGAGCAAGCCAGAGAACGGTGGAGTAAGCCTCAGTGCGGTGGAGCAAGCCAGGGAAAGGTGGAGCAAGCCAGAGAGTGGTGGAGCAAGCTAGGGAAAGGTGGAGCAAGCCACAGAACGGTGGTTGAAGCCTAAGAACAGTGGAGGAAGTTTGAGAACGGCGCAGCAAGCCAGAGAATGGTGGAGCAAGCCAGAGAACGGTGGAGGAAGCTAGAGAACCGTGGAGCAAGCCAGAGAACGTCGGAGGAAGTCAGAGAACGGAGGAGAAAACCACAGAATGGTGGAGCAAGCTAGACAACAGTGGAGTAAGCCAGAGAATGGTAGAGCAAGTCAGAGAACAGTGGAGCACACCAAAGAACAGTGGAGCAAGCCAGAGAAAGGTGGAACAAGCGAGAGAAAGTTGGAGCAAGCACAAGATTGGTGGAGCAAGACAGAGATTGGTTGAGCAAGCCGAAGGTTGGTGGAGCAAGCAAGAGAACAGTGGAGCAAGCCATGGAATGGTGAAGTAAGCCAAACAATGGAAGAGCAGGGCAGAGAACGATGGAGCAAGCAAGAGAAAGGTGGAACAAGCCAGAGAATGGTGGAGCAAGCAAGAAAAGAGTGGAGCAAGCTAGAGAAAGGTTGAGCAAGTCAGAGAATGGTGGAGCAAGCCAGAGAAAGGTGGAGCAAGCCAGAGAACGGTGGAGCAAGTCAGAGAACAGTGGAGTAAGTCAGAGAACGGTGGAGCAAGCCAGGGAAAGGTGGAGTAATCCAGAGCACGGAAAAGCAAGTGAGGGAAAGGTGGAGCAAGCCTGAGAATGGTGGAGCAAGCCAGAGAACGGTGGCGTAAACCAGAGAATGGTAGAGCAATGTAGAGAACGGTGGAGCAAGCCAGAGAGCAATGGAGCAAGCCAGAGAACTACGGAGCAAGTCGGACAAAGTTGGAACTATCCAGAGAACGATGGAGCAAGCCAGAGAACAGTTGATCAAGCCAAAGAAAATTAGAGCAGGCCAGAGAACGGTGGAGCAAGTTCGAGAACGGTGGAGCAAGCCAGAGAACGGTGAAGTATGCCTGAGAACATTAAAGCAAGCCAGGGAAATGTGGAGCAAGCCAGAGAACGGTGGAGCAAGCCAGGGAAAGGTGGAGCAAGCCCGAGAACAGTGGAGCAAGCCAGAGGATGGTGGAGCAAGGCAGAGAATGGTGGAGGAAGCTAGAGAACGGTGGAGCTAGCCAGGGAAAGGTGAAGCAAGCCAGAGAACGGTGGAACAAACCAGGGAATGGTGGAGCAAGCCTGAGAATGGTGGAGCAAGCTAGAGAATGGTGGAGCAAGCCTGAGAATGGTGGAGCAATCCAGAGAACGGTGGAGCAAGCCGGAGAACAATGGAGCAAGCCAAAGAAACATGGAGCAAGCCAGAGAACGGTGGAGCAAGCCACAAAATGGTGGAGGAAGCCAGAGAAAGATGGAGCAAGTCAGAGAACGGTGGAGCAAGCAAAAGAACGGTGAAGCAAGCCAGAGAATGGTGGAGGAAGCCAGAGAATGGTGGAGCAAGCCAGGAAACGGTTGAGCAAGCCAGAGAAAGGTGGAGCAAGCCAGGGAAAGGTGGAGCAAGCCAGAGAACGGTGGAGCAAGCCAG